>JANBXA010000360.1:0-56543 GCA_030556225.1 Cricetiscus sungorus | reverse complement strand
TCTCTCTCTCTCTCTCTCTCTCTCTCTCTCTCTCCCTCTCTCTCTCTCTCTCTCACACACACACACACACACACACACATACATACACACATCACACACACACACACACACACACACACACATACATACACACATACACACACACACACACAAACACACACACAAACACAGATTGACAGGAATTCAAAGGAGATTCAATCTAAAATTAAAACACAATATTATCATTAATGATGTTGGTCTCTCAAGATAATAATAGCACAATCAATGGCCATGTGACATATATATATACACTGAAGCACATGACATGTAAAGCTATCCAGGGCTGGACATAAGAATTCTGATGAAAATAATCCTTTACATATTGCTGTAAGTGGAAACTGATAGGAACATTAACATCCAACCCACCCAACTTCAACTCTTATGCACTCCCTAGTACACTTTTTCTACCATGAAAATATAGCCTGAAAAACACATGGATCTCAGCTCCGGGACAAATGTGGAGAACAGCAGAAGTAAGAAAAGGAAAAGAGCTGCAAAGGGCCTGGAAGAGGAGATGGGAGCTGGACATGGACACAAGAAACAAGATGGAAAACTACAGGAAAGAATAAGATTAAATGGTGAGAGAAGAATTCAGAAATAGGGAGAGCTGCCTATTTAACAACAGGGGTTGACAAGCCAGAAAGCAATAGGAACAGGAAAGAGAATGAAAGTGGACATGGGGAAGGGGGTTGCAAATGACTAAGTGTCAGGAAAGATCGAAAAACAACCAACCAACCAACCAAACAACACACAAACAAAAACCAAGTTCCAAAATGTGGAAAGGGAAAAAGGGAAAGATAAATGTTAAAAGGTTGCACAGGAGGAAGGGTTTAGAAAATGAAATGGTATACAAAAGGGTTGGAGGCCTGATACAAAGAAAAAGGATGGGAAATCAGAGGAGGTAGGAAATGGGAGTGAAGAAGGAAGTTAAGGGGAAAGGGGAAAGGAATGTTGAAAGGGAAAATTGGTGATGGTTACTGAAAGGATAGGCATGGGAAAAGTGGAAACAGGTGAGGGTATTACAAAATAGGTTTGGGTAGGAAAGAGAACGAAAACGACCATAGGGAACAAGGCAAAAAGGTTATAGAGGACAGCATGAAACAGTTAAAATGGGGACTGTGCAGAGGGAAGAGGGGGCGGAAAAGAAATGGGGAAGCTGGAAGGGGGCAGGTACTGCAAAGGTGGGAAAACGATGGCAAACACAGGTAAAGGAGAAGAACAGTTCCAAAGTCAGAAATGGAACAGGACAGGAAGATGGGAAAGGGTGGAAGTGATGGGTGAGTCTTGGAAAGCCCGAAAAAGAGAAGGGACAAAACTGAAAAGGGCAGGTCCAAGGAGAGAGGATGCTGAAAACACAGAATAGAGTTGGTCAGGGGAATGCAGGGGAGAGGGAAAAGGAGGGGCACACGGGAGAGGGGATAGGTAAGTAAGAGAGAAAGGGTTGGGCAGGGAGAAAAACAAATTGATGACAGAGAAACTGGGAAGAGAAGGCAATAATGACAGAAGTGGGAGAGAGGAAGGCCTGTGAAGGAGAGACAGAGCTTGGCATTAGGCACAGTGGAGGAGAGATGAAAGGCATGAGGAAGGCATTGGGAGGAGAGGAAGGGGGAACGGAGGGTGGGCAGGAGAAACAAGGTGAAGAAACTGCACCCCGGACTCTCGCACCAATGGCCAGCGTCCTTTAAAAACTACTGAGAATGGAAAGGCTGGTTATACACAACTCAAATAACGTGATAAAAAATCTACTTGGGGAAACGTGCCACCAAGTACAACTCCTGGGGTTAAGGTAAAAATAAAGAACTCGGAACGTTCCAGAAAGCCCTCGACAGGCGACGTTTCCGTGAGACGCCTGAGGAGAAAAGGAGTTGTTGGGTGGACGAATCTCGACAAAGAGTCTACTCACTGCCATGGTGAGCAGAGGGCTCCACTGGGCCGAAAGCAGCACACGGCATCCAAGGAGAGGGCCCGCAACTCAGAGAAAGACCTCAAGCCGGCCGAGAACAAGCCCCGAACAGGCCTGAGGGCCCCCGGCGCCACAGAAGCCGGCCCAAGCACACCCCAGGGGATTCTGGGAACCGGAAGTGAGCAACGTTCTATATCGCCCCCTACGGGCAGGGTGGCACACAGAGACTGGGGCCCAAAGGACAGAGCTGGCTTTGCTAAAGCAAACGTGTGAGTTCTGGACAGCCAGGACAAATGAACTATGTGAGGAAGAATCGAGTGAAAGATACACAAATGCTTTCACTGGAAAAAGGAGCATCAGGAAGTGTATGAAACAGTGAAAATAACTGAAACTGATGCTATGCTCATATGTGCCACTGAAAGCTCTCCAGTAGGCAAAACTTAATAGTATGACAGCATTAAGACTTGACAAGAAAACAAAGCAGTAGAATCTTTTACATGGTCTTCTCTGACAGAAACAGAACCTGACTTGAGAATACATTTAAACCCTATGCTTCACAGAAGAGAGTCACATGTAATAGCAGCTCACAGAAAAAGTCACATTTGATTTCAACCTTAAGGTGCCTATTCTCAAAGCATCAAGGAACAAATTACCAAAACTCTACAAGTTATCAGGGATCCTCACAAAATAGATTTCACGATCTAAGTAGGCAGGCATTCTCATGACACTATATTAAAAAGGCTTTTTTTCCAAGTCAATAAATTACACTTAGAGGAGACCCAATAGGGATGATTCTGTGCAGGTTAACATTCTAAAAATACATGCAAAGGCAAATATTGGGAACAACGTTCTTTCGTTTCATCAAAGACACCAATTTCTACAAAAAAAAAAAATGTCTTTAGGATCTGGGGCTGGTACACAGGCCTCTACTCCAGCCAGCTGTCTGACACTTCAGGGAGAACACACCACTACTCCACTACTTCCAAACTGACCTAGTGACACCAAGGTCACAACATGAGCCAGGCTACTGGGGAGAATATGTTCAAAGTGCAAAATGGAAAGATGCATAGGAATGGTGACTTTGCTCATGGAAAAGTCCTGAATACCCTGGACTAGGTTGGACGTTACTAAAGACTAGGGCTCTCTGGGGATGCTTTCCCTGAGGCCCTGATGTATTGGCAAATAACTTATGTTCTTGTGTAAAAGGTAAAATCTATAGTGCTAAGGGCCAATTTCAGTGATTTGTTAAGTGTGCTAATACATGTAAAAAAGTATTAATAAAAATAAAACACATTCAAGGTCCTTGTCCTCTGAAGCATCATGATGCAAAAGGAATTTAAGACCCGAAGCTCCTTCCTTATCCTCAGTCCCTTTATTCCCTGTTGTTTGACACTTTAATTCCTGCCTTGTATTCACCTGTTTGTTTCAGATTACACTGGTCAGATTCTTGAGGGTATCAGAGGACAATCAAATCATATTCACACTATTTATCTAAGCAACCTCGTCTCTACACAGACAGATCAGGCCCATCCCCATGAAGTCATTTGGCCCTGTTAGGGAATATTTTGTGTCTCAACTGCATGTTCCCATTCCTTTAAAGGTACCGAAATGTTTTCAGGGATGAATAGGAAAACTATTTGAATGAACGAAACATCTTTTTAACAGTGTTAGCAACACACTCCAAGTTCGAGAATACTGGAGCAAAAGAAGCATGTGAGGGAAGTGAAGGAGCTCTTTAGAACCCTGCTGTCCATTGTTACTTTACCGCCAACCTTTTCTGCGTCATTTTAGGCAGTCCGTCTGGCCTGGCTTCTCTTATTTTTCTCTTTATTATGGCATACTTACTCCTCCTGCTCCTTCTTCTCCTCCTCCTCCTGTACTCTGGGGTCCATGCTCAGGAACCGTTTTTCCTAGTCCAGCAGGTACTTTTGCAGTGCCAGTGTCCTGGGAGAGATGACAACAGGACCAGAAATTAGAGAAGATAGGAAAAGTTTGAGATCAGGTGTGCTCTCACAAGCTTCCTGCTGATTCAAGCAGGTTTATTAGGAAATTCTGTGTCCTAAATACAGTTTTCCTGAAAGGAAAACAGGAAAGTGTCGGCATGAATTCTCATACAAGGGGTGGAAGTGAACAGGAAGCCGGTGATGCATAAAGGGTACCCCAGAATATCTCCAGTGAGACCCAGAGTGAATGCACCAGAAGCCATAGGAATGACAAACATAGCCTCTGAGGTTGGGGAGACCTGGATTGTCAGAGGCCAAAGATACAACCCCCATCAGGACCTGACTCCAGGCCATTACTGGTCTTGTTTTAGATCAGGAATTAAGTTCCTTTTCCACAGTGTGTGTCTCAGAGAACTCCACAAACAAGGACAAAGGGATATAACATGTTCTGAAGACTACATATCAGATAAGATACAACAGAAATATTCAGAAAGTTATGCTGTGCCTGAAATCGTGGAACTCAAGAGGAGAAGAAGGAGAGCCCAGCTGACAAAAAGGGAAGCGGGTTGACTATTTCTGAAACAATGCAAAATCCATGGTATGTGTGAGACTGTGTGTGTGTGTGTGTGTGTGTGTGTGTGTGTGTGTGTGTGTGTGTGTTTGTGGGTGAGTGTGTGTGTGTTTGTGGGTGAGTGTGTGAGTGTGTGTGTGTGTGTGTGTGTGTAAACATACATAGATTCATAACATCGATATATATCTTCTAAGTGCACACAAAACCCATAAAATACTTTCTGTAAATGACCACACTCTCAATACATCTTCTCTGTAGTAAAATTTGACACATGGTCTAAACAAAACGGGCACTCAACACACCCTGAGACTTAGAAAACATGACCGAAACTCTCTTTTACCCTGTTCCATAATCTGAAAGGAAACCTGAAATCAGAAAATGTCAAAGAATCCCGTCAAAAATCCCAGACATGGGGAAGGGCCATGAGGGAAGATGGCTTAAGCCAAGAATTTAAGGCCTAACATAGAACACCTAAACAGATCTGCTCCCAAAGCAAATGAAGGGGCATAGTTTTCAAGTTACAGGTGTTAGCTATGAAGAGTATCACACTCCACAGGAAATCCTTTACCAAAATTCAACCATCTGAACTATTCCTCAGGTCTCCGTTTGCCAGAGTCTTGCAAAATCCTAAGTGTTTGCACGGCCTTCTCAATCTCTGAAGTGCTGGCTTTCCTGGATAAATGATCAGATCTCTCAGTATTATAAAGAAGATACATGCCTCCATTTTAAGGAGGTAAACTCCTGTTTGCACAGTGTATTCATTTACAAACCTAACCAATCATAGGGAAAAATTGTAAAAGGCAGTCCAAGCTTGAAGAGAAAGGCAAAAGAATACCCTGACAAACACCATTCACCTAACAGGAACTAGGAGGCAAAAGCAAGGAAGACAGGGAAACACAAGTAGCATCATTTGTGGCGAATAATTACACGAGTAAAGGCCTTTTCACGTTAAGAAATGGGAACATAGGTAGGAAAGCAGGCATTACTTGATGGCATTCGGGCATCTGTACTGGCCTGCCCTAGGGGTTCTGACATGATAAGTCATCAATGCAGCCACTAAGAGCACCACCTGGGCATATTCACTGTGTTCCCCTTTAAAAGGGACCTGTCCAACGGGCAACCTCCTCTCTCTCCCCACTCTCCATCTGTCTGTTCCTATCCCTCTCTCTACGTTCTTTCCTCTATCCTCTCACCAGCTTCTCATTTCTAAAATGGCCAGCGTTGGTCTTCTCATTCCCCTTTTATGATCTATTCCCTAATAAAAATCCTTGCTGTTTGAAACCTGTCCTATGACATTTTGGTCTCTATCACCACTTTTCTTAAATTACAACATCTCTAGCATGGCAAAAGAGGATGAGGAAAGAAGAAAGAACTAAAATCCTGGGCCAACTCTTTGTCAAATTCACAAAACACAGGACAAAATGGTTGGAGACCCAGTGCAAAGGAAAAAGGATGGAAAACTAGAGGAGGTAGGAAATGGGTACAAAGAAATGAGTTAGGGGGAACAGAGAAAGGAATGTGGAAAGGGAAAAGTGGTGATGGTTTTTTGAAAGGATAGGCATGGGAAAAGTGGAAACAGGTGAGGGTATTACAAAATAGGCTGGGGTAGAAAAGATAATGTAACGAACAAAAAAAAAACTAGGCAAAAGTGTTATAGAGGACAGCATGAAAAAGATAAAACGGGAACTGTGCAGAGGGGGGAGGGGGAGGAAAAGAAATGGGGAAGCTGAAAGGGGGCAGGTACTGCAAAGGTGGGAAAACGATGGCAAACACAGGTAAAGGAGAAGAACAGTTCCAAAGTCAGAAATGGAACAGGACAGGAAGATGGGAAAGGGTGGAAGTGATGGGTGAGTCTTGTAAAGCCCGAAAAAGAGAAGGGACAAAACTGAAAAGGGCAGGTCCAAGGAGAGAGGATGCTAGAAAGACAGAATAGAGTTGGTCAGGGGAATGCAGGGGAGAGGGAAAAGGAGGGGCACACGGGAGAGGGGATAGGTAGTAAGAGAGAAAGGGTTGGGCAGGGAGAAAAACAAATTGATGACAGAGAAACTGGGAAGAGAAGGCAATAATGACAGAAGTGGGAGAGAGGAAGGCCTGCGAAGGAGAGACAGAGCTAGGCATTAGGCACAGTGGAGGAGAGATGAAAGGCATGAGGAAGTCATTGGGAGGAGAGGAAGGGGGAACAGAGGGTGGGCAGGAGAAACAAGGTGAAGAAACTGCACCCCGGACTATCGCACCAATGGCCAGCGTCCTTTACAAAGTAGTGAGAATGGAAAAGCTGGTTATACACAACTCAAATAACGTGATAAAAAATCTACTTGGGGGAACGTGCCACCAAGTACAACTCCTGGGGTTAAGGTAAAAATAAAGAACTCGGAACGTTCCAGAAAGGCCTCGACAGGCGACATTTCCTTGAGACGCCTGAGGAGAAATGGAGTTGTTGGGTGGACGAATCTCGACAAGGAGTCTACTCACTGCCATGGTGAGCAGAGGGCTCCACTGGGCCGAAAGCAGCACACGGCATGCAAGGAAAGGGCCCGCAACTCAGAGAAAACCCTCAAGCAGGGCTAGAACAAGCCCCGAACAGGCCTGAGGGCCCCGGCGCCACAGAAGCCGGCCCAAGCACACCCCAGGGGATTCTGGGAACCGGAAGTGAGCAACGTTCTATATCGCCCCCTACCGGCAGGGTGGAACACAGAGACTGGGGCCCAAAGGACACAGCTTGCTTTGCAGAAGCTTGCTCCTCCTGTTTCCTGAGTAGAGGGAAATGGGGTAGTTGGAACTCGACCGAAATATGGACCTAAATATGGGGTAACAGGGTTACTAGAACAACTTAGGCAGGATTTATAAGTAATGCTTGGATGAAAGGCACAGAGGAAACTCTAAGAGATGGAGCCCATGCTCCATTGTGTAATGTACTCCATGGCGTAAATGTACTACATTTTCTTCATTCATTTCTTCACTGGGTGGCATTTCGGTTGTTTCCAGGTTCTGCCTATTTTGAGTAAAGCTGCTATAAACACTACAAACACAGTTCAGCAAGTGTCATAGACAGGTAAGGGGCCACAACATGCTCTGAAGACTAAACATTAGGTAAGATGGTAAGATACAACAAATATTCAGAAAGATATGTCTTGTCTGAAATCTAGGAGCTCAGGGGGACAAGGATGGAGAGCCCTTTGAAAAAAGAGGGAAGTGAATCAACTATCTCTAGCAATCTGATGGTATGTGTGGCTATGAGGGTATGTGTGTGTGTAAATAAACATACATGCATATGTACATCCATATATGTTTTACATACCCAGAAAAAGCATAAAATTGTTGCTGTAAATGACCACAGTCTCAAAATAGCTTCTCTGTAGTCGATTTAATACAAGTCTAAACATAAAGGGCACTCAAAACACCCTATAACTTAGAAAACATGACCTAACTTCTCTTTTACTCTGTTCCATAAACAAAAAGGAATCTAGAAACTGGTAATGTCTAAGACCTTGTGACCGATCCTAGAAATATGGAAGGCCCATGAGGGAAGATGGCTCCAGACAAGAATTTAAGGCCTAACCTGGCAAACCAAAAGAGACCTTCTCCCAAGGACAAATGAGGGGACATGGTTTTCATGACACTAGGAAAGCTATGAAGGGTCCAACCATCCACATGCACTCCATTTCCACAATAAAACCATCTGAACTATTTCCCTGATGTCCATACCATTTTTCCAGTGTCCTGCAAAATCTAATGTGTTTCCATGACATTCTCAATCTCTTAAGCACTGGCTTTCCTGGAAACATGATGAGTTCCCTCAGTATCATAAAGAATATACCTGCTTCTATTTTCAAGAGGTAAACTCTTGTTTGCACAATGTATGTATTTACAAAACTAACCAACCATTAGGCGTGGGTAACAGACAATCCCTGGATTTAAGAATAAGGCAAAAAAAACAAAAAACAAAAACAAAAACACTGAGATGTAAATGAAAAGCTCTGGATCCCTTCCAGAATAATGTGGCTTGATCGAGCAAGACCCCCTGAAGCAACGACAATGGGACAATGCAGCCTTGCAGACCGCTACAGTCAGGATGTCTGCATCTTCTTAGGATTCTCCCATGACAGCGCCCCCGACCAGCAGGAAACAGCTTGGGAAGAATGATGCCCAAATTCCCAAATACTGCTTAGAAATGTTTGTTTTACTTTAAAAAAAAAAAGGCATGTATAATTATGTCCAGCATAAAATAAATAAATGCTTTTTTTTTAAAAAAAAAAAAATAACCTCATGAAAAGAACAACTAATACAAAGAACATAAGTCGATAAATAAACATGATTTTTGGAAGAAAAAAAAAAACACTGAGATGTTACATGTAGGTTTTTCCCGCCAGCCGCCTGGTCCCATTCATTGTTCCTCCCTGACAGTCGCCGGGTCCTGCGGCCCACCTGCCATACCAGCCCCCAAAAACACTCAGAGACTCTGTATTTGATACAATCCTGTTGGCCAGTTACCATTATTGTTTATGGGCTAGATCTGTCCTAATTATTTACCCATTTTTACTTATCTAAGTATTTTTACGTGGTCATCTTATCTGAGTGCGGTGGGCCTGCATCTTGCTTTCTCTATGCTCTACATGCTCTCTCCTCCTTATTACTTTCTCTTTCCTCCTTGTTTCCTACCCCCGCCTATCTTGCTTTCCCATTGGCCACAGTGTTTTATTAATTAACCAGTATGAGAAATATAATTACAAAATAACCTCTCCCATCACTGAGAAACACCATCCACCTAAGAGGCTATAGGAAGCTGTTGCAAAGAAGACAGGGAAACACAAATAGCAGCTTGTGTGGCTCCTGAAGAAAAAAGTAAGAATGTTTTCTGAATAAGAAACCAAACTAGGGAGGTAAGCAGGCATCACTTCTTAGCATTCAGGCATCTATACTAGCCTGCCCTAGGGGTTCTGATAGGATAAGCCCTCAATGCAGCTACTAAGAGCACCACCTGTGCATAATCACTGTGTTCCCTTTGAAAACAGCCCTGTCCACATCCCACCCTCTTATCTCTCTCCGTGTTACGCCCCAATTCTCTCTCTCTCTCTCTCTCTCTCTCTCTCTCTCTCTCTCTCTCTCTCTCTCTCTCTCTCTCTCTCTCTCTTCTCTTGCCCCCTCGCTCTTGCTCTACCTCTGTTTCTCTCTTGCTCTCAGAGTGTGGGTGTGTGTGTGTGTGTGTGTGTGTGTGTGTGTGTGTGTGTGTGTGTGTGTGTTCCTCTCCGTCTTTCTCTCCTCCTCTCTCAGGCTTCTCCTGCCTCAAGTGACCAATATTCCCCTTCTCTTTCCCCTGTTTATGACTGATTTCCCTTACAAAAGACTCGCTGATTGAATGAACCCTGTTCCATAATTTCATTGTCTCCAGCACCAATTGTTTAATTACAACATCCCTAGCATAATTCTTTACAACATGACTGAAATGGGAAAAGATGACTAGGAAAGGACTAAAAGTAATGGGCCAACCTCCTGTGAAATTCACAAAACACAGAAAACTCAGTACCGGTAGAACAACAACTCGAAGACACTGCCACTGTCAGGAAAATGAAAATCAACGGGTAGACACAAGCAGTGTCCACATGTGTTTGCTGGAAAATAAGCATAACTGAGCCTGATCTGATGAGCTCTCCACATACTACATGTCTATGGCCCACATGATGAATCTACTAACCTGTCCAATTGCTATCTTTCATAACCCACATGACCGATTCACACATTCACACATTTTATCACAGAGGACCATGAAATACCTATTACATTGCTACCTCTATAATGAGTTCACAAAGCCCCATATCCTGACTGAACACATCTGCCCCTGGAGTTTTCCACTTGCAGTAGGACTGCGTTTTTGTTGGAATAATGTTCTATTTCTATGGGTGTCTTGTTTAGTCTAATAGTTCATGCATTATCTGAACATATTTTTACTATGCATCCAAGGGAACCAACCCTCCATCATCTATAGACAACCAATACTCACATGCAATGCTTAAGTCATCATGATGGGGAGGGACCAAAAAACAATGATTTTGTTCCCCCCAAAACAGGCACAGTTCTAGGATCCTATAGGAGAGGGACTAAACAGAATACCTCAGATGTGTCAAGGAGACCTCAACTTACATAGCCAGGAACTATTAACAGACAAATCGTGAAGACCTTCAAGGTAATAATACATATAAAACAAAACAATATATATGAAATATATTGACTTCTAATAATGAGTAAGAAAAGCCAAGTAGCTTATCAAAACATGATGGGTAAAAGTCCTGGGAGCAATACACAGACGGTTTGAAAAACAGCATGCAAAGGTATTTCTGGGCAATGAGGCCCACATCTACTATCCTAAAACCAGGGAGGATGCAGCTGGTGGATCATGAACTCAGGACTTGCCAGCACAGGTGCCAGCCAGATTCTAAGGTACACTGCTGGATAACAAAAATGTCACTTTTGATCCCACCACCTCAGAGGGAGAGGAAACGGGATCTCTGTGAGTTTATGACTCCTTGCACTACATAGCAATTTTCTTACAGCCTGAAAGGTTAACCTGGAGAAACCCATTCCAGAAAACAAAACAATAAAAAAAAATGAAAAGCAGAAACAAACAAACAAACAACAAAACAAAGACTAAAGACAAAATAGTAAGCATCCACAGTGCAGAGTGGTTCATTGCTGAAGTCAGAGCACTGCAGAGGCAGTAGCAAGTGTATTGACCCTAACACTCAACCCAAGGAAACAATAAGACAACATCCCTTGTCCTAAGCACACAGCAATTGGAAATCTGGCCAGGGTTAATTAGAAAGACCATGAGTACAAATTCAAATGTAGAAAATCAGGGCCTTTCCTCAGATCAGCATGTAAGAATACTGAAACTCCTTAAAAATGACTACAAAGGTAACAATAAAATAAAAATATAAAACTCACAGGGACAAATGCGTAATATGTTTGTTATAAACAAAGAAAGTACTTTCTATTTTATAAACTTACATTGTGGCTTGACAGAAACAGCTCCAGGAAGCTGTCCTTGAAAATCTATATGCCAGCAGTGAGTACATAGGCTTGCATCCCAAGGGACACAAACATACAGGAAACACTAAATTTACTCTCTTTCATAAGCACACAAATAATACTCCACTGCCCCCGTGTCCCCCCTCTGTCCCTCCCTCGCTCCCACCCTCCCTCCCTCGCTCCTTTCCTCCCTCTTTTTCTCACACTCTCCCCCCCTCTCTCTCTCTGTCTCCTGCGCACGCTCTCTCGCTCTCTCTCTCTCTCTCTCTCTCTCTCTCTCCTCTCTCTCTCTCTCTCTCAGAGAAAAACTATCAAAATACACAATAGGGAAATTCAATTGCTGCTGGTCTGGGCCATATACGGCCCTAGGGAGGCAGCCATCAGCAGGAAGTAAGGAAAAGTAGCGAGTTCAAGACAGGCAGGACCAATGTACAAAAATACAAAGGAAAGAAAAAAAATGAGTGAAGGATATGCAAAGGCTTCTGCTGCAACAAGGGGCATGAGGATGTGTATAAAACGGTGAAAATAACTGAAACAGATGCTGACCTCACGTGTGGTCTGAAGGCTCTCCATTATGCAAAACCGAATAGTCTGACACCATTAAGAGTTGACAAGATAACAGAACAACAGAATCTTTTACATGGTCTACTTGGGAGAAATAGTACCTCACTTTAGAATATGTTTTACACCTATGCTTTATAGGAGACAGTCACATGTAATGGCAGCTCTCACAAACCCAGATCTCACAAACAGTCACTTGTGATTTCTACAGCCAGGTGCCCCTTTTCAAAGCTCAAAGTAACAGAGTATCAAACTTCTAGATTTATCAGGAATCCTCAAAAAATGATTTTTATCATCTAAGTAGGCAGGCATTCTCATGAGACTCTCTTTTTAAGGCTGTTTTTCAATGTCAATAAATTACAGATAGAATACCGAATAAGGATGATTCTGTCCAGGGTGAAATTATCGAAATACGTGGGAATGCAAATATCCGAAATAGCATTCCTTCATTTCATCAAAGATAGAACTTACTACTAGAAAAAATGGAAAGTCTCTGGGGCTGGAGTCACAGGACTATCTGTACTCCAACCATATTTTGACATTTTGAGGAGGGTATGTCACTACTACCAAACCGACATGGTGAAACAACGGGTACAAAGATGACACAGACCACTGTGAAGAGTATGTTTCAAAGTTCAAAATGGAAAGATGCACAAGTATGGTGATTTTATTTTGCTCACAGAAAAGTCCTGAATACCCTAGACTACGTTGCATGATATTAATGGCTACACTTGTCTGGGACTGCTTTCCCTGAGACCCTAATGATGGCAAATACCTTATGTTTGTGTCTAAAACAAGGTACATATACAGAGCTAAGGCCCAATTTTGGTGATTATATAAGACTACTAATACATTCAAAAAGTAAAAAGAAACGCATTCCAGGTTCTTTTCTTCTGAAGCAACATGAAGCAAAAGGAACTTAAGATCAACAGCTGCTTCCTTATCCTCAATCCCTTTTCTCCAAGTTGTTTGGAACTTTAATGTTTGTCTCGTGTACCCATGTTTGTTTCAGATTACACTGGTCAGATTTTTTGAGGGTATAGAGGACTATCAAATCATATTCACACTAAGGGTCTAAGCGATCTCATCTCTACATAGACAGCTCAAGCCCATCCACATGAAATCATTTGGCCCTGTTAGGGAATATTCTGTCTCTCAACTACATGCTCCCATGCCTTTAAATTTACTGAAATGGGGATCCAAGGGAAGACTATTTGAATGAAAGCAAAGACTATCTAAGGGTGATAAAGACACACTCCAAGTTCTAGAGTAGAAGACCAAAAGAAGCATGTGAGGGAACAGAAAAAGCTCTTCAGAATGTCATTGACCTTTGTCATTTTACTCCCAATACTTCTGCCTCTACCTTCAAGCAGTCCCTCTGGCCTGGCTTCTCTTATTTCTGTCTACATTGTGCCATACTTACTCCTCCTTCTCCTGCATCTCCTGCTCCTCCACCTTCTCCTCCTCCTCCTCCTCCTGTACTCTGGGGTCCATGCTCAGGAACCATTTGTCCTAGTACAGCAGCGAGTTTTGCAGTGCCAGGGTCCTGGGAGAGATGACAACAGGACCAGAAGTTAGAGAAGATAGGAAAAGTTTGTGATTGGGTAAACTTTCCGTGGCTGACTACGGATGCGAGCGTGTTTATTAGAATAGTCTGCATACCCTACATACAGTTTCCTGAAATGAAGAATAGGGCAGTGTCACGTAAAATCCTCATACTTGGGATCAATGTCAGCAGGAATCCGATGATGCACAAAGCTAAAGAGAATATCTCCAGTGAGACCCAAAGTGAGCACAGCAAAGGAATGAGGAATGCCAAACATAGCCTCTTAGGTGTGGTAGACCTGGATTGTCAGAAGCCAAACTTACAACCTTCATTAGGACCTGACTCCAGGCCATTACTGGACTTGTCCAGGAATTGAGTGCTACCTTCACAAGTCTGTGCCTCAGAGAAATTCAAAACGGGCCAAGGTGCAATACATGTTCTGAAAGCTAAATATCAGATAAGATACAACAGAAATATTCAGGAAGTTATGTTGTACCGGAAATCTTGGAACTTAAGAGGAGAAGAAGAGGAGGCCAGTTGATGAAAAGGGAACTGGGTTGACTATCTCTGAAGCAATGCAAAATCCATGGTATGTTTGGAACTGTTTGCCTGTGTGTGTGTGTGTGTGTGTGTGTGTGTGTGTGTGTGTGTGTGTGTGTGTGTGTGCCTCTGGGTGTGCGTGTGCATGAGTGTATGTACATACATAGAGACATACATCCATGTATATATTTTAAGTACCTACAGAAGTCATAAAACACATCCTGGAAATGACCACACTCTTAATAAAGCTTCTCTGTAGTAAAATTTGACATAAGTCTAAACAAAAAGGGTATTCAACACACCCTGAGACTTACAAAACATGACCAAAGCTCCCTTTTACTCTACTCTGTACCATAAACGGAAAGGAAACCTGAAACCTGGTAATGCCAAAGGAACCTGTCAAACATCACAGAAACATGGAAAGCTCATTAGGGAACATGGCTTCAGCACAGGAATTTACAGCCTAACCTGGGAATCCTAAAGAGACCTGCTCCCAAGGCCAAATGAAGAGACATGGTTTTCAAGTCAATCAGGTAGCTATGAAGGGTCCCACACTCCAGAGGCACAATTCAACCGTCTGAACTATTACCTGGGTCTCCTGACTTTTGTGCTGGAGTCTTACAAAATCCTATGTGTTTGCATGGCCTCCTCTATTTCTTAAGCCCTGGCTTTACTGGAAACGTGATGTGTTTTCTCAGCAACATAAAGAAGGTATCTGCTTCAATTTTCAAGGGGTAAACTGTTTGCAAAGTGTATTCATTTACAAACCTAACCAATCATGAAGCTTGTGTATCAGGCAGTATCCGGCTTTGAGAACCAAGAAAAGAAAACCATGAGAAACACAATTCCCCTGCCAGGAACTAGGAAGCGAATGCAAGGAACACAGGGAAATACAAGTAGCATCTTGGGTGGTGAATAAAGAAATAAGTAAAGATGTTTTCAGAGTAAGAAATGGAAACATAGGTAGGAAAACAGGCATCACTTGTTAGCACTCAGGTGTCTGTACTGGCCTGCCCTAGGGGTTCTGACAGGATAAGCCATCAATACACCCACTAAGAGCACCACCTGTGCAGATGCACTGGGCTCCCTTTGAAGAGGGAACTTCCCACCCCCCCATCACCCTCTCTCTCTCTCTCTCCATCTTCCTCCCCATCTCTCTCCCTGTGTGTGTTCCTCTTCCCCTACTTTCTTTCCCTCTCCTCCCTCACACTGCTCTGGTCTCAGGTGGCCAGTATTCCCCTTCTCTTTCCCCTTTTGATGATCCATTTTCCTAACAAAAGGCCCTGCTAACTGGAACCCATGTCTTCTTTGTCTCCAGCACCACTTTTCTTTAATTACAACACCGCTAGCTGATTCTTTACAAAACCACTGGAATGATAAAAGAAGATTAGGAAAGAAAAAAGGACTAAAACTAATGGGCCAACTCCTATCAAATTCTCAAAACAAAGAACAACTTGAAGACATGCCACTCTCTAAGAAATGAAAATCACCATGCAAACATGAGCAGTGTGGACAAATGTTTGCTGGAATAAGAGCACAAGTGAGATAGATCTGATGAGCTCTCCATATACTACATGTCTATGGCCGACATGATTAAGCTACTAAACTGTACAATTCCTATCCTTTCATAACCAACACAACTGACACACACATTCATACAGATTATCAAGGAGGACCTGGAAAGACCATGAAATACTTATTGTACGGTCATAGCTATATTGTGTTCACAAATCCCATATCCTGACTGTAAACACTTTCTCCTGTAGTTTTCCACATGCAGCAGTACTGACACATTGGTTGTAATGATATTCTCTTTCTAAGGGTTGTCCTGTTTAGTCCAATATTTTTTGCCCTATATGCACATATTCTTAATATGCATGAATGACAACCAGTCCTCCATCATCTACAGAACACCAAAGCTCACACACAATGACTTAAGCCACCATGATGCGGAGGACCAATAAAAGCAATGGTTTTGTTCCCCAAAACACAAGCACAGTTCTAGGATCCTATGGAAGAGGGACTAAAGAGAATACCTCAGCAGTGTCAAGAAGACCTCAGCTTACACAGGCCAGAACTATTAGCAGACATATAGCAAATACCTTCTTGGTTATAAAATCTATAAAACATCCCCTGAATATGGGTCTCAGCTGGAAGGACTGAGTAATCTGGGGGAACCCCAGACAGTAGAAACAGGATCTATTCCTGGTGCACAAAAGGACCTTGCTGACGCATCCCCCATGGAGAGATATCCCATTAACCTAGAGACAGGAGAGTAGTCCTAGTCCCTACTTCAAATGACTTGACAGATTTATATGACCCAACCTGGTTAGCATAGCCTGACAAGTGGAATGGGAGTGGGGGGATGGGAGGGGAGGGTGGCCAGGGTGCATGTCACAGGGGAAAGTGGGTGAGAGGGAGGGAGGGAGGGAGGGTTGGAGGGAGGAAGGGAGAGGAAACTGGGATCCACATGTAAAATTTTTAAATTATATTATTAATAAAGAAAGAAGGAAACATATGTTGCTGGGTTATTTCAATATATATTGCTTTGACTTCAAAATTTAAGCCTAAGGACAAGTTACTGGGGAAAAGGATTTCTAATTTTGTTTCCACAGAAAATGAAAACCTGTGGATTCCTTCCAGACTAATGTGTCTAATGTGCTTTGATCGAGCAAGACCCCTGGAAGCAACATCAGTGGGACAATGCAGCCTTGCAGACCACTACAGCCAGGATTTCTGCGTCTTCTTAGGATTCCCCCATGACAGGGCCCCCTACCAGCAGGAAGCAGTTTGGAAAGAATGATGCCCAAATTCCCAAATATTGTTTATAAATGTTTGTTTACATTTTTTTTTAAAAAGGGCATGTATAGTTATGTCCAGCATAAAATAAATAAATATTTTTAAAAATCCATAAAACAAAACAATATAAAATATATTTACTGTGGATGAAGAATAAGAAAAGCCAAACCGTTTCACAAAACATGATGAGTAAAAGTCCTGGGAGCATTCCACAGACGAGTGTGAAAAACAGCATAAAATGGTATTTCTTACAAAGAGCTCCACATCTACAATCCTAGAACTAGGGAGGAAGAGCAGGTGGATCATGAGCTCAGGACAGGCCAACAAAGGTGCCAGATTCTAAGATACACACTATTGGAAAAACAAAAATGTCAACTTTACTTCCACCACCTGAAAGAGAGAGGCACAGGGATTTCTGTGAGTTTGAGGTCTGCTTGCACTACACAGTAACTTGCTTCACAGCCAGTAAGGTTATCATGGAGAAACCCTTTCCAGAAAAAGAAAAAAACAAAAGACAAAAAAGTAATGTTTAACAGTGCACAGGGTGGTACATTCCTGAAATCAGAGCACTGCAGAGGTAATGGCAAGTGCATAGATACTCAACTATACCCAAGGACACAATAAGACAATGTCCCATGATTTAGCCACAGAGCAACTTAAAGCCAGACCTCGGTATTTAGGAAGACCATGAGTCCATATTCAAATGTAGAAAATCAGGCCCTTACTTCAAACAAGCATGCAAGAATATTTACACTCCTTAAAATAACTTCAAATGTAAAATTTAAACAAAAAAGGAAATGATAAAAACTCACGGGGAACAATGGGTAAATATCCTTGTTAAAAGCACAGAAAACATGTTCAATTTTAAAATTTACATTGAGGATTGACAGAAACAGCTCCAGGAAGCTGTCTTTAGAAATCTATATGCCTGCAGTAAGTACAAAGGTTTCCATCCCCAGGGACGCACTCATACAGGAAACATTAACTTACTCCCTCACACAGCAGAGAAATACTCTCCCTCCCTACACTATCTCTCTCTCTCTCTCTCTCTCTCTCTCTCTCTCTCTCTCTCTCTCTCTCTCTCTCTCTCACACACACACACACACACACTCACACACACACACACACACACACACATACATACACACATACACACACACACACACACACACACATACATACACACATACACACACACACACACAAACACACACACAAACACAGATTGACAGGAATTCAAAGGAGATTCAATCTAAAATTAAAACACAATATTATCATTAATGATGTTGGTCTCTCAAGATAATAATAGCACAATCAATGGCCATGTGACATATATATATACACTGAAGCACATGACATGTAAAGCTATCCAGGGCTGGACATAAGAATTCTGATCAAAATAATCCTTTACATATTGCTGTAAGTGGAAACTGATAGGAACATTAACATCCAACCCACCCAACTTCAACTCTTATGCACTCCCTAGTACACTTTTTCTACCATGAAAATATAGCCTGAAAAACACAGGGATCTCAGCTCCGGGACAAATGTGGAGAACAGCAGAAGTAAGAAAAGGAAAAGAGCTGCAAAGGGCCTGGAAGAGGAGATGGGAGCTGGACATGGACACAAGAAACAAGATGGAAAACTACAGGAAAGAATAAGATTAAATGGTGAGAGAAGAATTCAGAAATAGGGAGAGCTGCCTATTTAACAACAGGGGTTGACAAGCCAGAAAGCAATAGGAACAGGAAAGAGAATGAAAGTGGACATGGGGAAGGGGGTTGCAAATGACTAAGTGTCAGGAAAGATCGAAAAACAACCAACCAACCAACCAAACAACACACAAACAAAAACCAAGTTCCAAAATGTGGAAAGGGAAAAAGGGAAAGATAAATGTTAAAAGGTTGCACAGGAGGAAGGGTTTAGAAAATGAAATGGTATACAAAAGGGTTGGAGGCCTGATACAAAGAAAAAGGATGGGAAATCAGAGGAGGTAGGAAATGGGAGTGAAGAAGGAAGTTAAGGGGAAAGGGGAAAGGAATGTTGAAAGGGAAAATTGGTGATGGTTACTGAAAGGATAGGCATGGGAAAAGTGGAAACAGGTGAGGGTATTACAAAATAGGTTTGGGTAGGAAAGAGAACGAAACGACCATAGGGAACAAGGCAAAAGGGTTATAGAGGACAGCATGAAACAGTTAAAACGGGGACTGTGCAGAGGGAAGAGGGGGCGGAAAAGAAATGGGGAAGCTGGAAGGGGGCAGGTACTGCAAAGGTGGGAAAACGATGGCAAACACAGGTAAAGGAGAAGAACAGTTCCAAAGTCAGAAATGGAACAGGACAGGAAGATGGGAAAGGGTGGAAGTGATGGGTGAGTCTTGGAAAGCCCGAAAAAGAGAAGGGACAAAACTGAAAAGGGCAGGTCCAAGGAGAGAGGATGCTGAAAACACAGAATAGAGTTGGTCAGGGGAATGCAGGGGAGAGGGAAAAGGAGGGGCACACGGGAGAGGGGATAGGTAAGTAAGAGAGAAAGGGTTGGGCAGGGAGAAAAACAAATTGATGACAGAGAAACTGGGAAGAGAAGGCAATAATGACAGAAGTGGGAGAGAGGAAGGCCTGTGAAGGAGAGACAGAGCTTGGCATTAGGCACAGTGGAGGAGAGATGAAAGGCATGAGGAAGGCATTGGGAGGAGAGGAAGGGGGAACGGAGGGTGGGCAGGAGAAACAAGGTGAAGAAACTGCACCCCGGACTCTCGCACCAATGGCCAGCGTCCTTTAAAAACTACTGAGAATGGAAAGGCTGGTTATACACAACTCAAATAACGTGATAAAAAATCTACTTGGGGAAACGTGCCACCAAGTACAACTCCTGGGGTTAAGGTAAAAATAAAGAACTCGGAACGTTCCAGAAAGCCCTCGACAGGCGACGTTTCCGTGAGACGCCTGAGGAGAAAAGGAGTTGTTGGGTGGACGAATCTCGACAAAGAGTCTACTCACTGCCATGGTGAGCAGAGGGCTCCACTGGGCCGAAAGCAGCACACGGCATCCAAGGAGAGGGCCCGCAACTCAGAGAAAGACCTCAAGCCGGCCGAGAACAAGCCCCGAACAGGCCTGAGGGCCCCCGGCGCCACAGAAGCCGGCCCAAGCACACCCCAGGGGATTCTGGGAACCGGAAGTGAGCAACGTTCTATATCGCCCCCTACGGGCAGGGTGGCACACAGAGACTGGGGCCCAAAGGACAGAGCTGGCTTTGCTAAAGCAAACGTGTGAGTTCTGGACAGCCAGGACAAATGAACTATGTGAGGAAGAATCGAGTGAAAGATACACAAATGCTTTCACTGGAAAAAGGAGCATCAGGAAGTGTATGAAACAGTGAAAATAACTGAAACTGATGCTATGCTCATATGTGCCACTGAAAGCTCTCCAGTAGGCAAAACTTAATAGTATGACAGCATTAAGACTTGACAAGAAAACAAAGCAGTAGAATCTTTTACATGGTCTTCTCTGACAGAAACAGAACCTGACTTGAGAATACATTTAAACCCTATGCTTCACAGAAGAGAGTCACATGTAATAGCAGCTCACAGAAAAAGTCACATTTGATTTCAACCTTAAGGTGCCTATTCTCAAAGCATCAAGGAACAAATTACCAAAACTCTACAAGTTATCAGGGATCCTCACAAAATAGATTTCACGATCTAAGTAGGCAGGCATTCTCATGACACTATATTAAAAAGGCTTTTTTTCCAAGTCAATAAATTACACTTAGAGGAGACCCAATAGGGATGATTCTGTGCAGGTTAACATTCTAAAAATACATGCAAAGGCAAATATTGGGAACAACGTTCTTTCGTTTCATCAAAGACACCAATTTCTACAAAAAAAAAAAATGTCTTTAGGATCTGGGGCTGGTACACAGGCCTCTACTCCAGCCAGCTGTCTGACACTTCAGGGAGAACACACCACTACTCCACTACTTCCAAACTGACCTAGTGACACCAAGGTCACAACATGAGCCAGGCTACTGGGGAGAATATGTTCAAAGTGCAAAATGGAAAGATGCATAGGAATGGTGACTTTGCTCATGGAAAAGTCCTGAATACCCTGGACTAGGTTGGACGTTACTAAAGACTAGGGCTCTCTGGGGATGCTTTCCCTGAGGCCCTGATGTATTGGCAAATAACTTATGTTCTTGTGTAAAAGGTAAAATCTATAGTGCTAAGGGCCAATTTCAGTGATTTGTTAAGTGTGCTAATACATGTAAAAAAGTATTAATAAAAATAAAACACATTCAAGGTCCTTGTCCTCTGAAGCATCATGATGCAAAAGGAATTTAAGACCCGAAGCTCCTTCCTTATCCTCAGTCCCTTTATTCCCTGTTGTTTGACACTTTAATTCCTGCCTTGTATTCACCTGTTTGTTTCAGATTACACTGGTCAGATTCTTGAGGGTATCAGAGGACAATCAAATCATATTCACACTATTTATCTAAGCAACCTCGTCTCTACACAGACAGATCAGGCCCATCCCCATGAAGTCATTTGGCCCTGTTAGGGAATATTTTGTGTCTCAACTGCATGTTCCCATTCCTTTAAAGGTACCGAAATGTTTTCAGGGATGAATAGGAAAACTATTTGAATGAACGAAACATCTTTTTAACAGTGTTAGCAACACACTCCAAGTTCGAGAATACTGGAGCAAAAGAAGCATGTGAGGGAAGTGAAGGAGCTCTTTAGAACCCTGCTGTCCATTGTTACTTTACCGCCAACCTTTTCTGCGTCATTTTAGGCAGTCCGTCTGGCCTGGCTTCTCTTATTTTTCTCTTTATTATGGCATACTTACTCCTCCTGCTCCTTCTTCTCCTCCTCCTCCTGTACTCTGGGGTCCATGCTCAGGAACCGTTTTTCCTAGTCCAGCAGGTACTTTTGCAGTGCCAGTGTCCTGGGAGAGATGACAACAGGACCAGAAATTAGAGAAGATAGGAAAAGTTTGAGATCAGGTGTGCTCTCACAAGCTTCCTGCTGATTCAAGCAGGTTTATTAGGAAATTCTGTGTCCTAAATACAGTTTTCCTGAAAGGAAAACAGGAAAGTGTCGGCATGAATTCTCATACAAGGGGTGGAAGTGAACAGGAAGCCGGTGATGCATAAAGGGTACCCCAGAATATCTCCAGTGAGACCCAGAGTGAATGCACCAGAAGCCATAGGAATGACAAACATAGCCTCTGAGGTTGGGGAGACCTGGATTGTCAGAGGCCAAAGATACAACCCCCATCAGGACCTGACTCCAGGCCATTACTGGTCTTGTTTTAGATCAGGAATTAAGTTCCTTTTCCACAGTGTGTGTCTCAGAGAACTCCACAAACAAGGACAAAGGGATATAACATGTTCTGAAGACTACATATCAGATAAGATACAACAGAAATATTCAGAAAGTTATGCTGTGCCTGAAATCGTGAAACTCAAGAGGAGAAGAAGGAGAGCCCAGCTGACTAAAAGGGAAGCGGGTTGACTATTTCTGAAACAATGCAAAATCCATGGTATGTGTGAGACTGTGTGTGTGTGTGTGTGTGTGTGTGTGTGTGTGTGTGTGTGTGTGTGTTTGTGGGTGAGTGTGTGTGTGTTTGTGGTTGAGTGTGTGAGTGTGTGTGTGTGTGTGTGTGTGTAAACATACATAGATTCATAACATCGATATATATCTTCTAAGTGCACACAAAACCCATAAAATACTTTCTGTAAATGACCACACTCTCAATACATCTTCTCTGTAGTAAAATTTGACACATGGTCTAAACAAAACGGGCACTCAACACACCCTGAGACTTAGAAAACATGACCGAAACTCTCTTTTACCCTGTTCCATAATCTGAAAGGAAACCTGAAATCAGAAAATGTCAAAGCATCCCGTCAAAAATCCCAGACATGGGGAAAGGCCATGAGGGAAGATGGCTTAAGCCAAGAATTTAAGGCCTAACATAGAACACCTAAACAGATCTGCTCCCCAAGCAAATGATGGGGCATAGTTTTCAAGTTACAGGTGTTAGCTATGAAGAGTATCACACTCCACAGGAAATCCTTTACCAAAATTCAACCATCTGAACTATTCCTCAGGTCTCCGTTTGCCAGAGTCTTGCAAAATCCTAAGTGTTTGCACGGCCTTCTCAATCTCTGAAGTGCTGGCTTTCCTGGATAAATGATCAGATCTCTCAGTATTATAAAGAAGATACATGCCTCCATTTTAAGGAGGTAAACTCCTGTTTGCACAGTGTATTCATTTACAAACCTAACTAATCATAGGGAAATTGTAAAAGGCAGTCCAAGCTTGAAGAGAAAGGCAAAAGAATACCCTGACAAACACCATTCACCTAACAGGAACTAGGAGGCAAAAGCAAGGAAGACAGGGAAACACAAGTAGCATCATTTGTGGCGAATAATTACACGAGTAAAGGCCTTTTCACGTTAAGAAATGGGAACATAGGTAGGAAAGCAGGCATTACTTGATGGCATTCGGGCATCTGTACTGGCCTGCCCTAGGGGTTCTGACATGATAAGTCATCAATGCAGCCACTAAGAGCACCACCTGGGCATATTCACTGTGTTCCCCTTTAAAAGGGACCTGTCCAACGGGCAACCTCCTCTCTCTCCCCACTCTCCATCTGTCTGTTCCTATCCCTCTCTCTACGTTCTTTCCTCTATCCTCTCACCAGCTTCTCATTTCTAAAATGGCCAGCGTTGGTCTTCTCATTCCCCTTTTATGATCTATTCCCTAATAAAAATCCTTGCTGTTTGAAACCTGTCCTATGACATTTTGGTCTCTATCACCACTTTTCTTAAATTACAACATCTCTAGCATGGCAAAAGAGGATGAGGAAAGAAGAAAGAACTAAAATCCTGGGCCAACTCTTTGTCAAATTCACAAAACACAGGACAAAATGGTTGGAGACCCAGTGCAAAGGAAAAAGGATGGAAAACTAGAGGAGGTAGGAAATGGGTACAAAGAAATGAGTTAGGGGGAACAGAGAAAGGAATGTGGAAAGGGAAAAGTGGTGATGGTTTTTTGAAAGGATAGGCATGGGAAAAGTGGAAACAGGTGAGGGTATTACAAAATAGGCTGGGGTAGAAAAGATAATGTAACGAACAAAAAAAAAACTAGGCAAAAGTGTTATAGAGGACAGCATGAAAAAGATAAAACGGGAACTGTGCAGAGGGGGGGAGGGGGAGGAAAAGAAATGGGGAAGCTGGAAGGGGGCAGGTACTGCAAAGGTGGGAAAACGATGGCAAACACAGGTAAAGGAGAAGAACAGTTCCAAAGTCAGAAATGGAACAGGACAGGAAGATGGGAAAGGGTGGAAGTGATGGGTGAGTCTTGGAAAGCCCGAAAAAGAAAAGGGACAAAACGGAAAAGGGCAGGTCCAAGGAGAGAGGGTGCTGGAAACACAGAATAGAGTTGGTCAGGGGAATGCAGGGGAGAGGGAAAAGGAGGGGCACACGGGAGAGGGGATAGGTAGTAAGAGAGAAAGGGTTGGGCAGGGAGAAAAACAAATTGATGACAGAGAAACTGGGAAGAGAAGGCAATAATGACAGAAGTGAGAGAGAGGAAGGCCTGCGACGGAGAGATAGAGCTAGGCATTAGGCACAGTGGAGGAGAGATGAAAGGCATGAGGAAGTCATTGGGAGGAGAGGAAGGGGGAACGGAGGGTGGGCAGGAGAAACAAGGTGAAGAAACTGCACCCCGGACTATCGCACCAATGGCCAGCGTCCTTTAAAAAGTAGTGAGAATGGAAAAGCTGGTTATACACAACTCAAATAACGTGATAAAAAATCTACTTGGGGGAACGTGCCACCAAGTACAACTCCTGGGGTTAAGGTAAAAATAAAGAACTCGGAACGTTCCAGAAAGGCCTCGACAGGCGACATTTCCTTGAGACGCCTGAGGAGAAATGGAGTTGTTGGGTGGACGAATCTCGACAAGGAGTCTACTCACTGCCATGGTGAGCAGAGGGCTCCACTGGGCCGAAAGCAGCACACGGCATGCAAGGAAAGGGCCCGCAACTCAGAGAAAACCCTCAAGCAGGGCGAGAACAAGCCCCGAACAGGCCTGAGGGCCCCGGCGCCACAGAAGCCGGCCCAAGCACACCCCAGGGGATTCTGGGAACCGGAAGTGAGCAACGTTCTATATCGCCCCCTACCGGCAGGGTGGAACACAGAGACTGGGGCCCAAAGGACACAGCTTGCTTTGCAGAAGCTTGCTCCTCCTGTTTCCTGAGTAGAGGGAAATGGGGTAGTTGGAACTCGACCGAAATATGGACCTAAATATGGGGTAACAGGGTTACTAGAACAACTTAGGCAGGATTTATAAGTAATGCTTGGATGAAAGGCACAGAGGAAACTCTAAGAGATGGAGCCCATGCTCCATTGTGTAATGTACTCCATGGCGTAAATGTACTACATTTTCTTCATTCATTTCTTCACTGGGTGGCATTTCGGTTGTTTCCAGGTTCTGCCTATTTTGAGTAAAGCTGCTATAAACACTACAAACACAGTTCAGCAAGTGTCATAGACAGGTAAGGGGCCACAACATGCTCTGAAGACTAAACATTAGGTAAGATGGTAAGATACAACAAATATTCAGAAAGATATGTCTTGTCTGAAATCTAGGAGCTCAGGGGGACAAGGATGGAGAGCCCTTTGAAAAAAGAGGGAAGTGAATCAACTATCTCTAGCAATCTGATGGTATGTGTGGCTATGAGGGTATGTGTGTGTGTAAATAAACATACATGCATATGTACATCCATATATGTTTTACATACCCAGAAAAAGCATAAAATTGTTGCTGTAAATGACCACAGTCTCAAAATAGCTTCTCTGTAGTCGATTTAATACAAGTCTAAACATAAAGGGCACTCAAAACACCCTATAACTTAGAAAACATGACCTAACTTCTCTTTTACTCTGTTCCATAAACAAAAAGGAATCTAGAAACTGGTAATGTCTAAGACCTTGTGACCGATCCTAGAAATATGGAAGGCCCATGAGGGAAGATGGCTCCAGACAAGAATTTAAGGCCTAACCTGGCAAACCAAAAGAGACCTTCTCCCAAGGACAAATGAGGGGACATGGTTTTCATGACACTAGGAAAGCTATGAAGGGTCCAACCATCCACATGCACTCCATTTCCACAATAAAACCATCTGAACTATTTCCCTGATGTCCATACCATTTTTCCAGTGTCCTGCAAAATCTAATGTGTTTCCATGACATTCTCAATCTCTTAAGCACTGGCTTTCCTGGAAACATGATGAGTTCCCTCAGTATCATAAAGAATATACCTGCTTCTATTTTCAAGAGGTAAACTCTTGTTTGCACAATGTATGTATTTACAAAACTAACCAACCATTAGGCGTGGGTAACAGACAATCCCTGGATTTAAGAATAAGGCAAAAAAAACAAAAA
Source organism: Cricetiscus sungorus (assembly GCA_030556225.1). Lineage (NCBI taxonomy): Eukaryota > Metazoa > Chordata > Mammalia > Rodentia > Cricetidae > Cricetiscus > Cricetiscus sungorus. The sequence goes on along the minus strand of JANBXA010000360.1, from coordinate 30,170 downwards.
ACAAAAACAAAAACACTGAGATGTAAATGAAAAGCTCTGGATCCCTTCCAGAATAATGTGGCTTGATCGAGCAAGACCCCCTGAAGCAACGACAATGGGACAATGCAGCCTTGCAGACCGCTACAGTCAGGATGTCTGCATCTTCTTAGGATTCTCCCATGACAGCGCCCCCGACCAGCAGGAAGCAGCTTGGGAAGAATGATGCCCAAATTCCCAAATACTGCTTAGAAATGTTTGTTTTACTTTAAAAAAAAAAAGGCATGTATAATTATGTCCAGCATAAAATAAATAAATGCTTTTTTTTAAAAAAAAAAAAATAACCTCATGAAAAGAACAACTAATACAAAGAACATAAGTCGATAAATAAACATGATTTTTGGAAGAAAAAAAAAAACACTGAGATGTTACATGTAGGTTTTTCCCGCCAGCCGCCTGGTCCCATTCATTGTTCCTCCCTGACAGTCGCCGGGTCCTGCGGCCCACCTGCCATACCAGCCCCCAAAAACACTCAGAGACTCTGTATTTGATACAATCCTGTTGGCCAGTTACCATTATTGTTTATGGGCTAGATCTGTCCTAATTATTTACCCATTTTTACTTATCTAAGTATTTTTACGTGGTCATCTTATCTGAGTGCGGTGGGCCTGCATCTTGCTTTCTCTATGCTCTACATGCTCTCTCCTCCTTATTACTTTCTCTTTCCTCCTTGTTTCCTACCCCCGCCTATCTTGCTTTCCCATTGGCCACAGTGTTTTATTAATTAACCAGTATGAGAAATATAATTACAAAATAACCTCTCCCATCACTGAGAAACACCATCCACCTAAGAGGCTATAGGAAGCTGTTGCAAAGAAGACAGGGAAACACAAATAGCAGCTTGTGTGGCTCCTGAAGAAAAAAGTAAGAATGTTTTCTGAATAAGAAACCAAACTAGGGAGGTAAGCAGGCATCACTTCTTAGCATTCAGGCATCTATACTAGCCTGCCCTAGGGGTTCTGATAGGATAAGCCCTCAATGCAGCTACTAAGAGCACCACCTGTGCATAATCACTGTGTTCCCTTTGAAAACAGCCCTGTCCACATCCCACCCTCTTATCTCTCTCCGTGTTACGCCCCAATTCTCTCTCTCTCTCTCTCTCTCTCTCTCTCTCTCTCTCTCTCTCTCTCTCTCTCTCTCTCTCTCTCTCTCTCTCTTGCCCCCTCGCTCTTGCTCTACCTCTGTTTCTCTCTTGCTCTCAGAGTGTGGGGTGTGGTGTGTGTGTGTGTGTGTGTGTGTGTGTGTGTGTGTGTGTGTGTGTTCCTCTCCGTCTTTCTCTCCTCCTCTCTCAGGCTTCTCCTGCCTCAAGTGACCAATATTCCCCTTCTCTTTCCCCTGTTTATGACTGATTTCCCTTACAAAAGACTCGCTGATTGAATGAACCCTGTTCCATAATTTCATTGTCTCCAGCACCAATTGTTTAATTACAACATCCCTAGCATAATTCTTTACAACATGACTGAAATGGGAAAAGATGACTAGGAAAGGACTAAAACTAATGGGCCAACCTCCTGTGAAATTCACAAAACACAGAAAACTCAGTACCGGTAGAACAACAACTCGAAGACACTGCCACTGTCAGGAAAATGAAAATCAACGGGTAGACACAAGCAGTGTCCACATGTGTTTGCTGGAAAATAAGCATAACTGAGCCTGATCTGATGAGCTCTCCACATACTACATGTCTATGGCCCACATGATGAATCTACTAACCTGTCCAATTGCTATCTTTCATAACCCACATGACCGATTCACACATTCACACATTTTATCACAGAGGACCATGAAATACCTATTACATTGCTACCTCTATAATGAGTTCACAAAGCCCCATATCCTGACTGAACACATCTGCCCCTGGAGTTTTCCACTTGCAGTAGGACTGCGTTTTTGTTGGAATAATGTTCTATTTCTATGGGTGTCTTGTTTAGTCTAATAGTTCATGCATTATCTGAACATATTTTTACTATGCATCCAAGGGAACCAACCCTCCATCATCTATAGACAACCAATACTCACATGCAATGCTTAAGTCATCATGATGGGGAGGGACCAAAAAACAATGATTTTGTTCCCCCCAAAACAGACACAGTTCTAGGATCCTATAGGAGAGGGACTAAACAGAATACCTCAGATGTGTCAAGGAGACCTCAACTTACATAGCCAGGAACTATTAACAGACAAATCGTGAAGACCTTCAAGGTAATAATACATATAAAACAAAACAATATATATGAAATATATTGACTTCTAATAATGAGTAAGAAAAGCCAAGTAGCTTATCAAAACATGATGGGTAAAAGTCCTGGGAGCAATACACAGACGGTTTGAAAAACAGCATGCAAAGGTATTTCTGGGCAATGAGGCCCACATCTACTATCCTAAAACCAGGGAGGATGCAGCTGGTGGATCATGAACTCAGGACTTGCCAGCACAGGTGCCAGCCAGATTCTAAGGTACACTGCTGGATAACAAAAATGTCACTTTTGATCCCACCACCTCAGAGGGAGAGGAAACGGGATCTCTGTGAGTTTATGACTCCTTGCACTACATAGCAATTTTCTTACAGCCTGAAAGGTTAACCTGGAGAAACCCATTCCAGAAAACAAAACAATAAAAAAAAATGAAAAGCAGAAACAAACAAACAAACAACAAAACAAAGACTAAAGACAAAATAGTAAGCATCCACAGTGCAGAGTGGTTCATTGCTGAAGTCAGAGCACTGCAGAGGCAGTAGCAAGTGTATTGACCCTAACACTCAACCCAAGGAAACAATAAGACAACATCCCTTGTCCTAAGCACACAGCAATTGGAAATCTGGCCAGGGTTAATTAGAAAGACCATGAGTACAAATTCAAATGTAGAAAATCAGGGCCTTTCCTCAGATCAGCATGTAAGAATACTGAAACTCCTTAAAAATAACTACAAATGTAACAATAAAATAAAAATATAAAACTCACAGGGACAAATGCGTAATATGTTTGTTATAAACAAAGAAAGTACTTTCTATTTTATAAACTTACATTGTGGCTTGACAGAAACAGCTCCAGGAAGCTGTCCTTGAAAATCTATATGCCAGCAGTGAGTACATAGGCTTGCATCCCCAGGGACACAAACATACAGGAAACACTAAATTTACTCTCTTTCATAAGCACACAAATAATACTCCACTGCCCCCCGTGTCCCCCCCTCTGTCCCTCCCTCGCTCCCACCCTCCCTCCCTCGCTCCTTCCCTCCCTCTTTTTCTCACACTCTCCCCCCCCTCTCTCTCTCTGTCTCCCTGCGCACGCTCTCTCGCTCTCTCTCTCGCTCTCTCTCTCTCTCTCTCTCTCTCTCTCTCTCTCTCTCTCTCTCTCTCTCTCTCAGAGAAAAACTATCAAAATACACAATAGGGAAATTCAATTGCTGCTGGTCTGGGCCATATACGGCCCTAGGGAGGCAGCCATCAGCAGGAAGTAAGGAAAAGTAGCGAGTTCAAGACAGGCAGGACCAATGTACAAAAATACAAAGGAAAGAAAAAAAATGAGTGAAGGATATGCAAAGGCTTCTGCTGCAACAAGGGGCATGAGGATGTGTATAAAACGGTGAAAATAACTGAAACAGATGCTGACCTCACGTGTGGTCTGAAGGCTCTCCATTATGCAAAACCGAATAGTCTGACACCATTAAGAGTTGACAAGATAACAGAACAACAGAATCTTTTACATGGTCTACTTGGGAGAAATAGTACCTCACTTTAGAATATGTTTTACACCTATGCTTTATAGGAGACAGTCACATGTAATGGCAGCTCTCACAAACCCAGATCTCACAAACAGTCACTTGTGATTTCTACAGCCAGGTGCCCCTTTTCAAAGCTCAAAGTAACAGAGTATCAAACTTCTAGATTTATCAGGAATCCTCAAAAAATGATTTTTATCATCTAAGTAGGCAGGCATTCTCATGAGACTCTCTTTTTAAGGCTGTTTTTCAATGTCAATAAATTACAGATAGAATACCGAATAAGGATGATTCTGTCCAGGGTGAAATTATCGAAATACGTGGGAATGCAAATATCCGAAATAGCATTCCTTCATTTCATCAAAGATAGAACTTACTACTAGAAAAAATGGAAAGTCTCTGGGGCTGGAGTCACAGGACTATCTGTACTCCAACCATATTTTGACATTTTGAGGAGGGTATGTCACTACTACCAAACCGACATGGTGAAACAACGGGTACAAAGATGACACAGACCACTGTGAAGAGTATGTTTCAAAGTTCAAAATGGAAAGATGCACAAGTATGGTGATTTTATTTTGCTCACAGAAAAGTCCTGAATACCCTAGACTACGTTGCATGATATTAATGGCTACACTTGTCTGGGACTGCTTTCCCTGAGACCCTAATGATGGCAAATACCTTATGTTTGTGTCTAAAACAAGGTACATATACAGAGCTAAGGCCCAATTTTGGTGATTATATAAGACTACTAATACATTCAAAAAGTAAAAAGAAACGCATTCCAGGTTCTTTTCTTCTGAAGCAACATGAAGCAAAAGGAACTTAAGATCAACAGCTGCTTCCTTATCCTCAATCCCTTTTCTCCAAGTTGTTTGGAACTTTAATGTTTGTCTCGTGTACCCATGTTTGTTTCAGATTACACTGGTCAGATTTTTGAGGGTATAGAGGACTATCAAATCATATTCACACTAAGGGTCTAAGCGATCTCATCTCTACATAGACAGCTCAAGCCCATCCACATGAAATCATTTGGCCCTGTTAGGGAATATTCTGTCTCTCAACTACATGCTCCCATGCCTTTAAATTTACTGAAATGGGGATCCAAGGGAAGACTATTTGAATGAAAGCAAAGACTATCTAAGGGTGATAAAGACACACTCCAAGTTCTAGAGTAGAAGACCAAAAGAAGCATGTGAGGGAACAGAAAAAGCTCTTCAGAATGTCATTGACCTTTGTCATTTTACTCCCAATACTTCTGCCTCTACCTTCAAGCAGTCCCTCTGGCCTGGCTTCTCTTATTTCTGTCTACATTGTGCCATACTTACTCCTCCTTCTCCTGCATCTCCTGCTCCTCCACCTTCTCCTCCTCCTCCTCCTCCTCCTCCTCCTCCTGTACTCTGGGGTCCATGCTCAGGAACCATTTGTCCTAGTACAGCAGCGAGTTTTGCAGTGCCAGGGTCCTGGGAGAGATGACAACAGGACCAGAAGTTAGAGAAGATAGGAAAAGTTTGTGATTGGGTAAACTTTCCGTGGCTGACTACGGATGCGAGCGTGTTTATTAGAATAGTCTGCATACCCTACATACAGTTTCCTGAAATGAAGAATAGGGCAGTGTCACGTAAAATCCTCATACTTGGGATCAATGTCAGCAGGAATCCGATGATGCACAAAGCTAAAGAGAATATCTCCAGTGAGACCCAAAGTGAGCACAGCAAAGGAATGAGGAATGCCAAACATAGCCTCTTAGGTGTGGTAGACCTGGATTGTCAGAAGCCAAACTTACAACCTTCATTAGGACCTGACTCCAGGCCATTACTGGACTTGTCCAGGAATTGAGTGCTACCTTCACAAGTCTGTGCCTCAGAGAAATTCAAAACGGGCCAAGGTGCAATACATGTTCTGAAAGCTAAATATCAGATAAGATACAACAGAAATATTCAGGAAGTTATGTTGTACCGGAAATCTTGGAACTTAAGAGGAGAAGAAGAGGAGGCCAGTTGATGAAAAGGGAACTGGGTTGACTATCTCTGAAGCAATGCAAAATCCATGGTATGTTTGGAACTGTTTGCCTGTGTGTGTGTGTGTGTGTGTGTGTGTGTGTGTGTGTGTGTGTGTGTGTGTGTGTGTGCCTCTGGGTGTGCGTGTGCATGAGTGTATGTACATACATAGAGACATACATCCATGTATATATTTTAAGTACCTACAGAAGTCATAAAACACATCCTGGAAATGACCACACTCTTAATAAAGCTTCTCTGTAGTAAAATTTGACATAAGTCTAAACAAAAAGGGTATTCAACACACCCTGAGACTTACAAAACATGACCAAAGCTCCCTTTTACTCTACTCTGTACCATAAACGGAAAGGAAACCTGAAACCTGGTAATGCCAAAGGAACCTGTCAAACATCACAGAAACATGGAAAGCTCATTAGGGAACATGGCTTCAGCACAGGAATTTACAGCCTAACCTGGGAATCCTAAAGAGACCTGCTCCCAAGGCCAAATGAAGAGACATGGTTTTCAAGTCAATCAGGTAGCTATGAAGGGTCCCACACTCCAGAGGCACAATTCAACCGTCTGAACTATTACCTGGGTCTCCTGACTTTTGTGCTGGAGTCTTACAAAATCCTATGTGTTTGCATGGCCTCCTCTATTTCTTAAGCCCTGGCTTTACTGGAAACGTGATGTGTTTTCTCAGCAACATAAAGAAGGTATCTGCTTCAATTTTCAAGGGGTAAACTGTTTGCAAAGTGTATTCATTTACAAACCTAACCAATCATGAGGCTTGTGTATCAGGCAGTATCCGGCTTTGAGAACCAAGAAAAGAAAACCATGAGAAACACAATTCCCCTGCCAGGAACTAGGAAGCGAATGCAAGGAACACAGGGAAATACAAGTAGCATCTTGGGTGGTGAATAAAGAAATAAGTAAAGATGTTTTCAGAGTAAGAAATGGAAACATAGGTAGGAAAACAGGCATCACTTGTTAGCACTCAGGTGTCTGTACTGGCCTGCCCTAGGGGTTCTGACAGGATAAGCCATCAATACACCCACTAAGAGCACCACCTGTGCAGATGCACTGGGCTCCCTTTGAAGAGGGAACTTCCCACCCCCCCATCACCCTCTCTCTCTCTCTCCATCTTCCTCCCCATCTCTCTCCCTGTGTGTGTTCCTCTTCCCCTACTTTCTTTCCCTCTCCTCCCTCACACTGCTCTGGTCTCAGGTGGCCAGTATTCCCCTTCTCTTTCCCCTTTTGATGATCCATTTTCCTAACAAAAGGCCCTGCTAACTGGAACCCATGTCTTCTTTGTCTCCAGCACCACTTTTCTTTAATTACAACACCGCTAGCTGATTCTTTACAAAACCACTGGAATGATAAAAGAAGATTAGGAAAGAAAAAAGGACTAAAACTAATGGGCCAACTCCTATCAAATTCTCAAAACAAAGATATACAACTTGAAGACATGCCACTCTCTAAGAAATGAAAATCACCATGCAAACATGAGCAGTGTGGACAAATGTTTGCTGGAATAAGAGCACAAGTGAGATAGATCTGATGAGCTCTCCATATACTACATGTCTATGGCCGACATGATTAAGCTACTAAACTGTACAATTCCTATCCTTTCATAACCAACACAACTGACACACACATTCATACAGATTATCAAGGAGGACCTGGAAAGACCATGAAATACTTATTGTACGGTCATAGCTATATTGTGTTCACAAATCCCATATCCTGACTGTAAACACTTTCTCCTGTAGTTTTCCACATGCAGCAGTACTGACACATTGGTTGTAATGATATTCTCTTTCTAAGGGTTGTCCTGTTTAGTCCAATATTTTTTGCCCTATATGCACATATTCTTAATATGCATGAATGACAACCAGTCCTCCATCATCTACAGAACACCAAAGCTCACACACAATGACTTAAGCCACCATGATGCGGAGGACCAATAAAAGCAATGGTTTTGTTCCCCAAAACACAAGCACAGTTCTAGGATCCTATGGAAGAGGGACTAAAGAGAATACCTCAGCAGTGTCAAGAAGACCTCAGCTTACACAGGCCAGAACTATTAGCAGACATATAGCAAATACCTTCTTGGTTATAAAATCTATAAAACATCCCCTGAATATGGGTCTCAGCTGGAAGGACTGAGTAATCTGGGGGAACCCCAGACAGTAGAAACAGGATCTATTCCTGGTGCACAAAAGGACCTTGCTGACGCATCCCCCATGGAGAGATATCCCATTAACCTAGAGACAGGAGAGTAGTCCTAGTCCCTACTTCAAATGACTTGACAGATTTATATGACCCAACCTGGTTAGCATAGCCTGACAAGTGGAATGGGAGTGGGGGGATGGGAGGGGAGGGTGGCCAGGGTGCATGTCACAGGGGAAAGTGGGTGAGAGGGAGGGAGGGAGGGAGGGTTGGAGGGAGGAAGGGAGAGGAAACTGGGATCCACATGTAAAATTTTTAAATTATATTATTAATAAAGAAAGAAGGAAACATATGTTGCTGGGTTATTTCAATATATATTGCTTTGACTTCAAAATTTAAGCCTAAGGACAAGTTACTGGGGAAAAGGATTTCTAATTTTGTTTCCACAGAAAATGAAAACCTGTGGATTCCTTCCAGACTAATGTGTCTAATGTGCTTTGATCGAGCAAGACCCCTGGAAGCAACATCAGTGGGACAATGCAGCCTTGCAGACCACTACAGCCAGGATTTCTGCGTCTTCTTAGGATTCCCCCATGACAGGGCCCCCTACCAGCAGGAAGCAGTTTGGAAAGAATGATGCCCAAATTCCCAAATATTGTTTATAAATGTTTGTTTACATTTTTTTTTAAAAAGGGCATGTATAGTTATGTCCAGCATAAAATAAATAAATATTTTTAAAAATCCATAAAACAAAACAATATAAAATATATTTACTGTGGATGAAGAATAAGAAAAGCCAAACCGTTTCACAAAACATGATGAGTAAAAGTCCTGGGAGCATTCCACAGACGAGTGTGAAAAACAGCATAAAATGGTATTTCTTACAAAGAGCTCCACATCTACAATCCTAGAACTAGGGAGGAAGAGCAGGTGGATCATGAGCTCAGGACAGGCCAACAAAGGTGCCAGATTCTAAGATACACACTATTGGAAAAACAAAAATGTCAACTTTACTTCCACCACCTGAAAGAGAGAGGCACAGGGATTTCTGTGAGTTTGAGGTCTGCTTGCACTACACAGTAACTTGCTTCACAGCCAGTAAGGTTATCATGGAGAAACCCTTTCCAGAAAAAGAAAAAAACAAAAGACAAAAAAGTAATGTTTAACAGTGCACAGGGTGGTACATTCCTGAAATCAGAGCACTGCAGAGGTAATGGCAAGTGCATAGATACTCAACTATACCCAAGGACACAATAAGACAATGTCCCATGATTTAGCCACAGAGCAACTTAAAGCCAGACCTCGGTATTTAGGAAGACCATGAGTCCATATTCAAATGTAGAAAATCAGGCCCTTACTTCAAACAAGCATGCAAGAATATTTACACTCCTTAAAATAACTTCAAATGTAAAATTTAAACAAAAAAGGAAATGATAAAAACTCACGGGGAACAATGGGTAAATATCCTTGTTAAAAGCACAGAAAACATGTTCAATTTTAAAATTTACATTGAGGATTGACAGAAACAGCTCCAGGAAGCTGTCTTTAGAAATCTATATGCCTGCAGTAAGTACAAAGGTTTCCATCCCCAGGGACGCACTCATACAGGAAACATTAACTTACTCCCTCACACAGCAGAGAAATACTCTCCCTCCCTACACTATCTCTCTCTCTCTCTCTCTCTCTCTCTCTCTCTCTCTCTCTCTCTCTCTCTCTCTCTCTCTCACACACACACACACACACACACACACACACACACACACATACATACACACATACACACACACACACACACACACACATACATACACACATACACACACACACACACAAACACACACACACACAGATTGACAGGAATTCAAAGGAGATTCAATCTAAAATTAAAACACAATATTATCATTAATGATGTTGGTCTCTCAAGATAATAATAGCACAATCAATGGCCATGTGACATATATATATACACTGAAGCACATGACATGTAAAGCTATCCAGGGCTGGACATAAGAATTCTGATCAAAATAATCCTTTACATATTGCTGTAAGTGGAAACTGATAGGAACATTAACATCCAACCCACCCAACTTCAACTCTTATGCACTCCCTAGTACACTTTTTCTACCATGAAAATATAGCCTGAAAAACACAGGGATCTCAGCTCCGGGACAAATGTGGAGAACAGCAGAAGTAAGAAAAGGAAAAGAGCTGCAAAGGGCCTGGAAGAGGAGATGGGAGCTGGACATGGACACAAGAAACAAGATGGAAAACTACAGGAAAGAATAAGATTAAATGGTGAGAGAAGAATTCAGAAATAGGGAGAGCTGCCTATTTAACAACAGGGGTTGACAAGCCAGAAAGCAATAGGAACAGGAAAGAGAATGAAAGTGGACATGGGGAAGGGGGTTGCAAATGACTAAGTGTCAGGAAAGATCGAAAAACAACCAACCAACCAACCAAACAACACACAAACAAAAACCAAGTTCCAAAATGTGGAAAGGGAAAAAGGGAAAGATAAATGTTAAAAGGTTGCACAGGAGGAAGGGTTTAGAAAATGAAATGGTATACAAAAGGGTTGGAGGCCTGATACAAAGAAAAAGGATGGGAAATCAGAGGAGGTAGGAAATGGGAGTGAAGAAGGAAGTTAAGGGGAAAGGGGAAAGGAATGTTGAAAGGGAAAATTGGTGATGGTTACTGAAAGGATAGGCATGGGAAAAGTGGAAACAGGTGAGGGTATTACAAAATAGGTTTGGGTAGGAAAGAGAACGAAACGACCATAGGGAACAAGGCAAAAGGGTTATAGAGGACAGCATGAAACAGTTAAAACGGGGACTGTGCAGAGGGGGGAGGGGGCGGAAAAGAAATGGGGAAGCTGGAAGGGGGCAGGTACTGCAAAGGTGGGAAAACAATGGCAAACACAGGTAAAGGAGAAGAACAGTTCCAAAGTCAGAAATGGAACAGGACAGGAAGATGGGAAAGGGTGGAAGTGATGGGTGAGTCTTGGAAAGCCCGAAAAAGAGAAGGGACAAAACTGAAAAGGGCAGGTCCAAGGAGAGAGGATGCTGAAAACACAGAATAGAGTTGGTCAGGGGAATGCAGGGGAGAGGGAAAAGGAGGGGCACACGGGAGAGGGGATAGGTAAGTAAGAGAGAAAGGGTTGGGCAGGGAGAAAAACAAATTGATGACAGAGAAACTGGGAAGAGAAGGCAATAATGACAGAAGTGGGAGAGAGGAAGGCCTGTGAAGGAGAGACAGAGCTTGGCATTAGGCACAGTGGAGGAGAGATGAAAGGCATGAGGAAGGCATTGGGAGGAGAGGAAGGGGGAACGGAGGGTGGGCAGGAGAAACAAGGTGAAGAAACTGCACCCCGGACTCTCGCACCAATGGCCAGCGTCCTTTAAAAACTACTGAGAATGGAAAGGCTGGTTATACACAACTCAAATAACGTGATAAAAAATCTACTTGGGGAAACGTGCCACCAAGTACAACTCCTGGGGTTAAGGTAAAAATAAAGAACTCGGAACGTTCCAGAAAGCCCTCGACAGGCGACGTTTCCGTGAGACGCCTGAGGAGAAAAGGAGTTGTTGGGTGGACGAATCTCGACAAAGAGTCTACTCACTGCCATGGTGAGCAGAGGGCTCCACTGGGCCGAAAGCAGCACACGGCATCCAAGGAGAGGGCCCGCAACTCAGAGAAAGACCTCAAGCCGGCCGAGAACAAGCCCCGAACAGGCCTGAGGGCCCCCGGCGCCACAGAAGCCGGCCCAAGCACACCCCAGGGGATTCTGGGAACCGGAAGTGAGCAACGTTCTATATCGCCCCCTACGGGCAGGGTGGCACACAGAGACTGGGGCCCAAAGGACAGAGCTGGCTTTGCTAAAGCAAACGTGTGAGTTCTGGACAGCCAGGACAAATGAACTATGTGAGGAAGAATCGAGTGAAAGATACACAAATGCTTTCACTGGAAAAAGGAGCATCAGGAAGTGTATGAAACAGTGAAAATAACTGAAACTGATGCTATGCTCATATGTGCCACTGAAAGCTCTCCAGTAGGCAAAACTTAATAGTATGACAGCATTAAGACTTGACAAGAAAACAAAGCAGTAGAATCTTTTACATGGTCTTCTCTGACAGAAACAGAACCTGACTTGAGAATACATTTAAACCCTATGCTTCACAGAAGAGAGTCACATGTAATAGCAGCTCACAGAAAAAGTCACATTTGATTTCAACCTTAAGGTGCCTATTCTCAAAGCATCAAGGAACAAATTACCAAAACTCTACAAGTTATCAGGGATCCTCACAAAATAGATTTCACGATCTAAGTAGGCAGGCATTCTCATGACACTATATTAAAAAGGCTTTTTTTCCAAGTCAATAAATTACACTTAGAGGAGACCCAATAGGGATGATTCTGTGCAGGTTAACATTCTAAAAATACATGCAAAGGCAAATATTGGGAACAACGTTCTTTCGTTTCATCAAAGACACCAATTTCTACAAAAAAAAAATGTCTTTAGGATCTGGGGCTGGTACACAGGCCTCTACTCCAGCCAGCTGTCTGACACTTCAGGGAGAACACACCACTACTCCACTACTTCCAAACTGACCTAGTGACACCAAGGTCACAACATGAGCCAGGCTACTGGGGAGAATATGTTCAAAGTGCAAAATGGAAAGATGCATAGGAATGGTGACTTTGCTCATGGAAAAGTCCTGAATACCCTGGACTAGGTTGGACGTTACTAAAGACTAGGGCTCTCTGGGGATGCTTTCCCTGAGGCCCTGATGTATTGGCAAATAACTTATGTTCTTGTGTAAAAGGTAAAATCTATAGTGCTAAGGGCCAATTTCAGTGATTTGTTAAGTGTGCTAATACATGTAAAAAAGTATTAATAAAAATAAAACACATTCAAGGTCCTTGTCCTCTGAAGCATCATGATGCAAAAGGAATTTAAGACCCGAAGCTCCTTCCTTATCCTCAGTCCCTTTATTCCCTGTTGTTTGACACTTTAATTCCTGCCTTGTATTCACTTGTTTGTTTCAGATTACACTGGTCAGATTCTTGAGGGTATCAGAGGACAATCAAATCATATTCACACTATTTATCTAAGCAACCTCGTCTCTACACAGACAGATCAGGCCCATCCCCATGAAGTCATTTGGCCCTGTTAGGGAATATTTTGTGTCTCAACTGCATGTTCCCATTCCTTTAAAGGTACCGAAATGTTTTCAGGGATGAATAGGAAAACTATTTGAATGAACGAAACATCTTTTTAACAGTGTTAGCAACACACTCCAAGTTCGAGAATACTGGAGCAAAAGAAGCATGTGAGGGAAGTGAAGGAGCTCTTTAGAACCCTGCTGTCCATTGTTACTTTACCGCCAACCTTTTCTGCGTCATTTTAGGCAGTCCGTCTGGCCTGGCTTCTCTTATTTTTCTCTTTATTATGGCATACTTACTCCTCCTGCTCCTTCTTCTCCTCCTCCTCCTGTACTCTGGGGTCCATGCTCAGGAACCGTTTTTCCTAGTCCAGCAGGTACTTTTGCAGTGCCAGTGTCCTGGGAGAGATGACAACAGGACCAGAAATTAGAGAAGATAGGAAAAGTTTGAGATCAGGTGTGCTCTCACAAGCTTCCTGCTGATTCAAGCAGGTTTATTAGGAAATTCTGTGTCCTAAATACAGTTTTCCTGAAAGGAAAACAGGAAAGTGTCGGCATGAATTCTCATACAAGGGGTGGAAGTGAACAGGAAGCCGGTGATGCATAAAGGGTACCCCAGAATATCTCCAGTGAGACCCAGAGTGAATGCACCAGAAGCCATAGGAATGACAAACATAGCCTCTGAGGTTGGGGAGACCTGGATTGTCAGAGGCCAAAGATACAACCCCCATCAGGACCTGACTCCAGGCCATTACTGGTCTTGTTTTAGATCAGGAATTAAGTTCCTTTTCCACAGTGTGTGTCTCAGAGAACTCCACAAACAAGGACAAAGGGATATAACATGTTCTGAAGACTACATATCAGATAAGATACAACAGAAATATTCAGAAAGTTATGCTGTGCCTGAAATCGTGGAACTCAAGAGGAGAAGAAGGAGAGCCCAGCTGACAAAAAGGGAAGCGGGTTGACTATTTCTGAAACAATGCAAAATCCATGGTATGTGTGAGACTGTGTGTGTGTGTGTGTGTGTGTGTGTGTGTGTGTGTGTGTGTGTGTGTTTGTGGGTGAGTGTGTGTGTGTTTGTGGGTGAGTGTGTGAGTGTGTGTGTGTGTGTGTGTGTGTAAACATACATAGATTCATAACATCGATATATATCTTCTAAGTGCACACAAAACCCATAAAATACTTTCTGTAAATGACCACACTCTCAATACATCTTCTCTGTAGTAAAATTTGACACATGGTCTAAACAAAACGGGCACTCAACACACCCTGAGACTTAGAAAACATGACCGAAACTCTCTTTTACCCTGTTCCATAATCTGAAAGGAAACCTGAAATCAGAAAATGTCAAAGCATCCCGTCAAAAATCCCAGACATGGGGAAGGGCCATGAGGGAAGATGGCTTAAGCCAAGAATTTAAGGCCTAACATAGAACACCTAAACAGATCTGCTCCCAAAGCAAATGAAGGGGCATAGTTTTCAAGTTACAGGTGTTAGCTATGAAGAGTATCACACTCCACAGGAAATCCTTTACCAAAATTCAACCATCTGAACTATTCCTCAGGTCTCCGTTTGCCAGAGTCTTGCAAAATCCTAAGTGTTTGCACGGCCTTCTCAATCTCTGAAGTGCTGGCTTTCCTGGATAAATGATCAGATCTCTCAGTATTATAAAGAAGATACATGCCTCCATTTTAAGGAGGTAAACTCCTGTTTGCACAGTGTATTCATTTACAAACCTAACCAATCATAGGGAAATTGTAAAAGGCAGTCCAAGCTTGAAGAGAAAGGCAAAAGAATACCCTGACAAACACCATTCACCTAACAGGAACTAGGAGGCAAAAGCAAGGAAGACAGGGAAACACAAGTAGCATCATTTGTGGCGAATAATTACACGAGTAAAGGCCTTTTCACGTTAAGAAATGGGAACATAGGTAGGAAAGCAGGCATTACTTGATGGCATTCGGGCATCTGTACTGGCCTGCCCTAGGGGTTCTGACATGATAAGTCATCAATGCAGCCACTAAGAGCACCACCTGGGCATATTCACTGTGTTCCCCTTTAAAAGGGACCTGTCCAACGGGCAACCTCCTCTCTCTCCCCACTCTCCATCTGTCTGTTCCTATCCCTCTCTCTACGTTCTTTCCTCTATCCTCTCACCAGCTTCTCATTTCTAAAATGGCCAGCGTTGGTCTTCTCATTCCCCTTTTATGATCTATTCCCTAATAAAAATCCTTGCTGTTTGAAACCTGTCCTATGACATTTTGGTCTCTATCACCACTTTTCTTAAATTACAACATCTCTAGCATGGCAAAAGAGGATGAGGAAAGAAGAAAGAACTAAAATCCTGGGCCAACTCTTTGTCAAATTCACAAAACACAGGACAAAATGGTTGGAGACCCAGTGCAAAGGAAAAAGGATGGAAAACTAGAGGAGGTAGGAAATGGGTACAAAAAAATGACTTAGGGAGAACAGAGAAAGGAATGTGGAAAGGGAAAAGTGGTGATGGTTACTGAAAGGATAGGCATGGGAAAAGTGGAAACAGGTGAGGGTATTACAAAATAGGTTGGGGTAGAAAAGATAATGTAATGAACAAAAAAAAAACTAGGCAAAAGTGTTATAGAGGACAGCATGAAAAAGATAAAACGGGAACTGTGCAGAGGGGGGAGGGGGAGGAAAAGAAATGGGGAAGCTGGAAGGGGGCAGGTACTGCAAAGGTGGGAAAACGATGGCAAACACAGGTAAAGGAGAAGAACAGTTCCAAAGTCAGAAATGGAACAGGACAGGAAGATGGGAAAGGGTGGAAGTGATGGGTGAGTCTTGGAAAGCCCGAAAAAGAGAAGGGACAAAACTGAAAAGGGCAGGTCCAAGGAGAGAGGATGCTAGAAAGACAGAATAGAGTTGGTCAGGGGAATGCAGGGGAGAGGGAAAAGGAGGGGCACACGGGAGAGGGGATAGGTAAGTAAGAGAGAAAGGGTTGGGCAGGGAGAAAAACAAATTGATGACAGAGAAACTGGGAAGAGAAGGCAATAATGACAGAAGTGGGAGAGAGGAAGGCCTGCGAAGGAGAGACAGAGCTTGGCATTAGGCACAGTGGAGGAGAGATGAAAGGCATGAGGAAGTCATTGGGAGGAGAGGAAGGGGGAACGGAGGGTGGGCAGGAGAAACAAGGTGAAGAAACTGCACCCCGGACTATCGCACCAATGGCCAGCGTCCTTTAAAAACTACTGAGAATGGAAAAGCTGGTTATACACAACTCAAATAACGTGATAAAAAATCTACTTGGGGGAACGTGCCACCAAGTACAACTCCTGGGGTTAAGGTAAAAATAAAGAACTCGGAACGTTCCAGAAAGCCCTCGACAGGCGACATTTCCTTGAGACGCCTGAGGAGAAATGGAGTTGTTGGGTGGACGAATCTCGACAAGGAGTCTACTCACTGCCATGGTGAGCAGAGGGCTCCACTGGGCCGAAAGCAGCACACGGCATGCAAGGAAAGGGCCCGCAACTCAGAGAAAACCCTCAAGCCGGGCGAGAACAAGCCCCGAACAGGCCTGAGGGCCCCCGGCGCCACAGAAGCCGGCCCAAGCACACCCCAGGGGATTCTGGGAACCGGAAGTGAGCAACGTTCTATATCGCCCCCTACCGGCAGGGTGGAACACAGAGACTGGGGCCCAAAGGACACAGCTTGCTTTGCAGAAGCTTGCTCCTCCTGTTTCCTGAGTAGAGGGAAATGGGGTAGTTGGAACTCGACCGAAATATGGACCTAAATATGGGGTAACAGGGTTACTAGAACAACTTAGGCAGGATTTATAAGTAATGCTTGGATGAAAGGCACAGAGGAAACTCTAAGAGATGGAGCCCATGCTCCATTGTGTAATGTACTCCATGGCGTAAATGTACTACATTTTCTTCATTCATTTCTTCACTGGGTGGCATTTCGGTTGTTTCCAGGTTCTGCCTATTTTGAGTAAAGCTGCTATAAACACTACAAACACAGTTCAGCAAGTGTCATAGGCAGGTAAGGGGCCACAACATGCTCTGAAGACTAAACATTAGGTAAGATGGTAAGATACAACAAATATTCAGAAAGATATGTCTTGTCTGAAATCTAGGAGCTCAGGGGGACAAGGATGGAGAGCCCTTTGAAAAAAGAGGGAAGTGAATCAACTATCTCTAGCAATCTGATGGTATGTGTGGCTATGAGGGTATGTGTGTGTGTAAATAAACATACATGCATATGTACATCCATATATGTTTTACATACCCAGAAAAAGCATAAAATTGTTGCTGTAAATGACCACAGTCTCAAAATAGCTTCTCTGTAGTCGATTTAATACAAGTCTAAACATAAAGGGCACTCAAAACACCCTATAACTTAGAAAACATGACCTAACTTCTCTTTTACTCTGTTCCATAAACAAAAAGGAATCTAGAAACTGGTAATGTCTAAGACCTTGTGACCGATCCTAGAAATATGGAAGGCCCATGAGGGAAGATGGCTCCAGACAAGAATTTAAGGCCTAACCTGGCAAAACCAAAAGAGACCTTCTCCCAAGGACAAATGAGGGGACATGGTTTTCATGACACTAGGAAAGCTATGAAGGGTCCAACCATCCACATGCACTCCATTTCCACAATAAAACCATCTGAACTATTTCCCTGATGTCCATACCATTTTTCCAGTGTCCTGCAAAATCTAATGTGTTTCCATGACATTCTCAATCTCTTAAGCACTGGCTTTCCTGGAAACATGATGAGTTCCCTCAGTATCATAAAGAATATACCTGCTTCTATTTTCAAGAGGTAAACTCTTGTTTGCACAATGTATGTATTTACAAAACTAACCAACCATTAGGCGTGGGTAACAGACAATCCCTGGATTTAAGAATAAGGCAAAAAAAACAAAAAACAAAAACAAAAACACTGAGATGTAAATGAAAAGCTCTGGATCCCTTCCAGAATAATGTGGCTTGATCGAGCAAGACCCCCTGAAGCAACGACAATGGGACAATGCAGCCTTGCAGACCGCTACAGTCAGGATGTCTGCATCTTCTTAGGATTCTCCCATGACAGCGCCCCCGACCAGCAGGAAGCAGCTTGGGAAGAATGATGCCCAAATTCCCAAATACTGCTTAGAAATGTTTGTTTTACTTTAAAAAAAAAAGGCATGTATAATTATGTCCAGCATAAAATAAATAAATGCTTTTTTTAAAAAAAAAAAAATAACCTCATGAAAAGAACAACTAATACAAAGAACATAAGTCGATAAATAAACATGATTTTTGGAAGAAAAAAAAAAAACACTGAGATGTTACATGTAGGTTTTTCCCGCCAGCCGCCTGGTCCCATTCATTGTTCCTCCCTGACAGTCGCCGGGTCCTGCGGCCCACCTGCCATACCAGCCCCCAAAAACACTCAGAGACTCTGTATTTGATACAATCCTGTTGGCCAGTTACCATTATTGTTTATGGGCTAGATCTGTCCTAATTATTTACCCATTTTTACTTATCTAAGTATTTTTACGTGGTCATCTTATCTGAGTGCGGTGGGCCTGCATCTTGCTTTCTCTATGCTCTACATGCTCTCTCCTCCTTATTACTTTCTCTTTCCTCCTTGTTTCCTACCCCCGCCTATCTTGCTTTCCCATTGGCCACAGTGTTTTATTAATTAACCAGTATGAGAAATATAATTACAAAATAACCTCTCCCATCACTGAGAAACACCATCCACCTAAGAGGCTATAGGAAGCTGTTGCAAAGAAGACAGGGAAACACAAATAGCAGCTTGTGTGGCTCCTGAAGAAAAAAGTAAGAATGTTTTCTGAATAAGAAACCAAACTAGGGAGGTAAGCAGGCATCACTTCTTAGCATTCAGGCATCTATACTAGCCTGCCCTAGGGGTTCTGATAGGATAAGCCCTCAATGCAGCTACTAAGAGCACCACCTGTGCATAATCACTGTGTTCCCTTTGAAAACAGCCCTGTCCACATCCCACCCTCTTATCTCTCTCCGTGTTACGCCCCAATTCTCTCTCTCTCTCTCTCTCTCTCTCTCTCTCTCTCTCTCTCTCTCTCTCTCTCTCTCTCTCTCTCTCTCTTCTCTTGCCCCCTCGCTCTTGCTCTACCTCTGTTTCTCTCTTGCTCTCAGAGTGTGGGGTGTGTGTGTGTGTGTGTGTGTGTGTGTGTGTGTGTGTGTGTGTGTGTGTTTGTGTTCCTCTCCGTCTTTCTCTCCTCCTCTCTCAGGCTTCTCCTGCCTCAAGTGACCAATATTCCCCTTCTCTTTCCCCTGTTTATGACTGATTTCCCTTACAAAAGACTCGCTGATTGAATGAACCCTGTTCCATAATTTCATTGTCTCCAGCACCAATTGTTTAATTACAACATCCCTAGCATAATTCTTTACAACATGACTGAAATGGGAAAAGATGACTAGGAAAGGACTAAAACTAATGGGCCAACCTCCTGTGAAATTCACAAAACACAGAAAACTCAGTACCGGTAGAACAACAACTCGAAGACACTGCCACTGTCAGGAAAATGAAAATCAACGGGTAGACACAAGCAGTGTCCACATGTGTTTGCTGGAAAATAAGCATAACTGAGCCTGATCTGATGAGCTCTCCACATACTACATGTCTATGGCCCACATGATGAATCTACTAACCTGTCCAATTGCTATCTTTCATAACCCACATGACCGATTCACACATTCACACATTTTATCACAGAGGACCATGAAATACCTATTACATTGCTACCTCTATAATGAGTTCACAAAGCCCCATATCCTGACTGAACACATCTGCCCCTGGAGTTTTCCACTTGCAGTAGGACTGCGTTTTTGTTGGAATAATGTTCTATTTCTATGGGTGTCTTGTTTAGTCTAATAGTTCATGCATTATCTGAACATATTTTTACTATGCATCCAAGGGAACCAACCCTCCATCATCTATAGACAACCAATACTCACATGCAATGCTTAAGTCATCATGATGGGGAGGGACCAAAAAACAATGATTTTGTTCCCCCCAAAACAGACACAGTTCTAGGATCCTATAGGAGAGGGACTAAACAGAATACCTCAGATGTGTCAAGGAGACCTCAACTTACATAGCCAGGAACTATTAACAGACAAATCGTGAAGACCTTCAAGGTAATAATACATATAAAACAAAACAATATATATGAAATATATTGACTTCTAATAATGAGTAAGAAAAGCCAAGTAGCTTATCAAAACATGATGGGTAAAAGTCCTGGGAGCAATACACAGACGGTTTGAAAAACAGCATGCAAAGGTATTTCTGGGCAATGAGGCCCACATCTACTATCCTAAAACCAGGGAGGATGCAGCTGGTGGATCATGAACTCAGGACTTGCCAACACAGGTGCCAGCCAGATTCTAAGGTACACTGCTGGATAACAAAAATGTCACTTTTGATCCCACCACCTCAGAGGGAGAGGAAACGGGATCTCTGTGAGTTTATGACTCCTTGCACTACATAGCAATTTTCTTACAGCCTGAAAGGTTAACCTGGAGAAACCCATTCCAGAAAAACAAAACAATAAAAAAAAATGAAAAGCAGAAACAAACAAACAAACAACAAAACAAAGACTAAAGACAAAATAGTAAGCATCCACAGTGCAGAGTGGTTCATTGCTGAAGTCAGAGCACTGCAGAGGCAGTAGCAAGTGTATTGACCCTAACACTCAACCCAAGGAAACAATAAGACAACATCCCTTGTCCTAAGCACACAGCAATTGGAAATCTGGCCAGGGTTAATTAGAAAGACCATGAGTACAAATTCAAATGTAGAAAATCAGGGCCTTTCCTCAGATCAGCATGTAAGAATACTGAAACTCCTTAAAAATAACTACAAATGTAACAATAAAATAAAAATATAAAACTCACAGGGACAAATGCGTAATATGTTTGTTATAAACAAAGAAAGTACTTTCTATTTTATAAACTTACATTGTGGCTTGACAGAAACAGCTCCAGGAAGCTGTCCTTGAAAATCTATATGCCAGCAGTGAGTACATAGGCTTGCATCCCCAGGGACACAAACATACAGGAAACACTAAATTTACTCTCTTTCATAAGCACACAAATAATACTCCACTGCCCCCGTGTCCCCCCTCTGTCCCTCCCTCGCTCCCACCCTCCCTCCCTCGCTCCTTCCCTCCCTCTTTTTCTCACACTCTCCCCCCCTCTCTCTCTCTGTCTCCTGCGCACGCTCTCTCGCTCTCTCTCTCGCTCTCTCTCTCTCTCTCTCTCTCTCTCTCTCTCTCTCTCTCTCTCTCTCTCAGAGAAAAACTATCAAAATACACAATAGGGAAATTCAATTGCTGCTGGTCTGGGCCATATACGGCCCTAGGGAGGCAGCCATCAGCAGGAAGTAAGGAAAAGTAGCGAGTTCAAGACAGGCAGGACCAATGTACAAAAATACAAAGGAAAGAAAAAAAATGAGTGAAGGATATGCAAAGGCTTCTGCTGCAACAAGGGGCATGAGGATGTGTATAAAACGGTGAAAATAACTGAAACAGATGCTGACCTCACGTGTGGTCTGAAGGCTCTCCATTATGCAAAACCGAATAGTCTGACACCATTAAGAGTTGACAAGATAACAGAACAACAGAATCTTTTACATGGTCTACTTGGGAGAAATAGTACCTCACTTTAGAATATGTTTTACACCTATGCTTTATAGGAGACAGTCACATGTAATGGCAGCTCTCACAAACCCAGATCTCACAAACAGTCACTTGTGATTTCTACAGCCAGGTGCCCCTTTTCAAAGCTCAAAGTAACAGAGTATCAAACTTCTAGATTTATCAGGAATCCTCAAAAAATGATTTTTATCATCTAAGTAGGCAGGCATTCTCATGAGACTCTCTTTTTAAGGCTGTTTTTCAATGTCAATAAATTACAGATAGAATACCGAATAAGGATGATTCTGTCCAGGGTGAAATTATCGAAATACGTGGGAATGCAAATATCCGAAATAGCATTCCTTCATTTCATCAAAGATAGAACTTACTACTAGAAAAAATGGAAAGTCTCTGGGGCTGGAGTCACAGGACTATCTGTACTCCAACCATATTTTGACATTTTGAGGAGGGTATGTCACTACTACCAAACCGACATGGTGAAACAACGGGTACAAAGATGACACAGACCACTGTGAAGAGTATGTTTCAAAGTTCAAAATGGAAAGATGCACAAGTATGGTGATTTTATTTTGCTCACAGAAAAGTCCTGAATACCCTAGACTACGTTGCATGATATTAATGGCTACACTTGTCTGGGACTGCTTTCCCTGAGACCCTAATGATGGCAAATACCTTATGTTTGTGTCTAAAACAAGGTACATATACAGAGCTAAGGCCCAATTTTGGTGATTATATAAGACTACTAATACATTCAAAAAGTAAAAAGAAACGCATTCCAGGTTCTTTTCTTCTGAAGCAACATGAAGCAAAAGGAACTTAAGATCAACAGCTGCTTCCTTATCCTCAATCCCTTTTCTCCAAGTTGTTTGGAACTTTAATGTTTGTCTCGTGTACCCATGTTTGTTTCAGATTACACTGGTCAGATTTTTGAGGGTATAGAGGACTATCAAATCATATTCACACTAAGGGTCTAAGCGATCTCATCTCTACATAGACAGCTCAAGCCCATCCACATGAAATCATTTGGCCCTGTTAGGGAATATTCTGTCTCTCAACTACATGCTCCCATGCCTTTAAATTTACTGAAATGGGGATCCAAGGGAAGACTATTTGAATGAAAGCAAAGACTATCTAAGGGTGATAAAGACACACTCCAAGTTCTAGAGTAGAAGACCAAAAGAAGCATGTGAGGGAACAGAAAAAGCTCTTCAGAATGTCATTGACCTTTGTCATTTTACTCCCAATACTTCTGCCTCTACCTTCAAGCAGTCCCTCTGGCCTGGCTTCTCTTATTTCTGTCTACATTGTGCCATACTTACTCCTCCTTCTCCTGCATCTCCTGCTCCTCCACCTTCTCCTCCTCCTCCTCCTCCTCCTCCTCCTGTACTCTGGGGTCCATGCTCAGGAACCATTTGTCCTAGTACAGCAGCGAGTTTTGCAGTGCCAGGGTCCTGGGAGAGATGACAACAGGACCAGAAGTTAGAGAAGATAGGAAAAGTTTGTGATTGGGTAAACTTTCCGTGGCTGACTACGGATGCGAGCGTGTTTATTAGAATAGTCTGCATACCCTACATACAGTTTCCTGAAATGAAGAATAGGGCAGTGTCACGTAAAATCCTCATACTTGGGATCAATGTCAGCAGGAATCCGATGATGCACAAAGCTAAAGAGAATATCTCCAGTGAGACCCAAAGTGAGCACAGCAAAGGAATGAGGAATGCCAAACATAGCCTCTTAGGTGTGGTAGACCTGGATTGTCAGAAGCCAAACTTACAACCTTCATTAGGACCTGACTCCAGGCCATTACTGGACTTGTCCAGGAATTGAGTGCTACCTTCACAAGTCTGTGCCTCAGAGAAATTCAAAACGGGCCAAGGTGCAATACATGTTCTGAAAGCTAAATATCAGATAAGATACAACAGAAATATTCAGGGAAGTTATGTTGTACCGGAAATCTTGGAACTTAAGAGGAGAAGAAGAGGAGGCCAGTTGATGAAAAGGGAACTGGGTTGACTATCTCTGAAGCAATGCAAAATCCATGGTATGTTTGGAACTGTTTGCCTGTGTGTGTGTGTGTGTGTGTGTGTGTGTGTGTGTGTGTGTGTGTGTTCGTGTCTCTGGGTGTGCGTGTGCATGAGTGTATGTACATACATAGAGACATACATCCATGTATATATTTTAAGTACCTACAGAAGTCATAAAACACATCCTGGAAATGACCACACTCTTAATAAAGCTTCTCTGTAGTAAAATTTGACATAAGTCTAAACAAAAAGGGTATTCAACACACCCTGAGACTTACAAAACATGACCAAAGCTCCCTTTTACTCTACTCTGTACCATAAACGGAAAGGAAACCTGAAACCTGGTAATGCCAAAGGAACCTGTCAAACATCACAGAAACATGGAAAGCTCATTAGGGAACATGGCTTCAGCACAGGAATTTACAGCCTAACCTGGGAATCCTAAAGAGACCTGCTCCCAAGGCCAAATGAAGAGACATGGTTTTCAAGTCAATCAGGTAGCTATGAAGGGTCCCACACTCCAGAGGCACAATTCAACCGTCTGAACTATTACCTGGGTCTCCTGACTTTTGTGCTGGAGTCTTTACAAAATCCTATGTGTTTGCATGGCCTCCTCTATTTCTTAAGCCCTGGCTTTACTGGAAACGTGATGTGTTTTCTCAGCAACATAAAGAAGGTATCTGCTTCAATTTTCAAGGGGTAAACTGTTTGCAAAGTGTATTCATTTACAAACCCTAACCAATCATGAGGCTTGTGTATCAGGCAGTACCCGGCTTTGAGAACCAAGAAAAGAAAACCATGAGAAACACAATTCCCCTGCCAGGAACTAGGAAGCGAATGCAAGGAACACAGGGAAATACAAGTAGCATCTTGGGTGGTGAATAAAGAAAAAAGTAAAGATGTTTTCAGAGTAAGAAATGGAAACATAGGTAGGAAAACAGGCATCACTTGTTAGCACTCAGGTGTCTGTACTGGCCTGCCCTAGGGGTTCTGACAGGATAAGCCATCAATACACCCACTAAGAGCACCACCTGTGCAGATGCACTGGGCTCCCTTTGAAGAGGGAACTTCCCACCCCCCCATCACCCTCTCTCTCTCCCTCTTCCTCCCCATCTCTCTCCCTGTGTGTGTTCCTCTTCCCCTACTTTCTTTCCCTCTCCTCCCTCACACTGCTCTGGTCTCAGGTGGCCATTATTCCCCTTCTCTTTCCCCTTTTGATGATCCATTTTCCTAACAAAAGGCCCTGCTAACTGGAACCCATGTCTTCTTTGTCTCCAGCACCACTTTTCTTTAATTACAACACCGCTAGCTGATTCTTTACAAAACCACTGGAATGATAAAAGAAGATTAGGAAAGAAAAAAGGACTAAAACTAATGGGCCAACTCCTATCAAATTCTCAAAACAAAGAAATAAACAACTTGAAGACATGCCACTCTCTAAGAAATGAAAATCACCATGCAAACATGAGCAGTGTGGACAAATGTTTGCTGGAATAAGAGCACAAGTGAGATAGATCTGATGAGCTCTCCATATACTACATGTCTATGGCCGACATGATTAAGCTACTAAACTGTACAATTCCTATCCTTTCATAACCAACACAACTGACACACACATTCATACAGATTATCAAGGAGGACCTGGAAAGACCATGAAATACTTATTGTACGGTCATAGCTATATTGTGTTCACAAATCCCATATCCTGACTGTAAACACTTTCTCCTGTAGTTTTCCACATGCAGCAGTACTGACACATTGGTTGTAATGATATTCTCTTTCTAAGGGTTGTCCTGTTTAGTCCAATATTTTTTGCCCTATATGCACATATTCTTAATATGCATGAATGACAACCAGTCCTCCATCATCTACAGAACACCAAAGCTCACACACAATGACTTAAGCCACCATGATGCGGAGGACCAATAAAAGCAATGGTTTTGTTCCCCAAAACACAAGCACAGTTCTAGGATCCTATGGAAGAGGGACTAAAGAGAATACCTCAGCAGTGTCAAGAAGACCTCAGCTTACACAGGCCAGAACTATTAGCAGACATATAGCAAATACCTTCTTGGTTATAAAATCTATAAAACATCCCCTGAATATGGGTCTCAGCTGGAAGGACTGAGTAATCTGGGGGAACCCCAGACAGTAGAAACAGGATCTATTCCTGGTGCACAAAAGGACCTTGCTGACGCATCCCCCATGGAGAGATATCCCATTAACCTAGAGACAGGAGAGTAGTCCTAGTCCCTACTTCAAATGACTTGACAGATTTATATGACCCAACCTGGTTAGCTAGCCTGACAAGTGGAATGGGAGTGGGGGGATGGGAGGGGAGGGTGGCCAGGGTGCATGTCACAGGGGAAAGTGGGTGAGAGGGAGGGAGGGAGGGAGGGTTGGAGGGAGGAAGGGAGAGGAAACTGGGATCCACATGTAAAATTTTTAAATTATATTATTAATAAAGAAAGAAGGAAACATATGTTGCTGGGTTATTTCAATATATATTGCTTTGACTTCAAAATTTAAGCCCTAAGGACAAGTTACTGGGGAAAAGGATTTCTAATTTTGTTTCCACAGAAAATGAAAACCTGTGGATTCCTTCCAGACTAATGTGTCTAACGTGCTTTGATCGAGAGCAAGACCCCTGGAAGCAACATCAGTGGGACAATGCAGCCTTGCAGACCACTACAGCCAGGATTTCTGCGTCTTCTTAGGATTCCCCCATGACAGGGCCCCCTACCAGCAGGAAGCAGTTTGGAAAGAATGATGCCCAAATTCCCAAATATTGTTTATAAATGTTTGTTTACATTTTTTTTAAAAAGGGCATGTATAGTTATGTCCAGCATAAAATAAATAAATATTTTTGAAAAATCCATAAAACAAAACAATATAAAATATATTTACTGTGGATGAAGAATAAGAAAAGCCAAACCGTTTCACAAAACATGATGAGTAAAAGTCCTGGGAGCATTCCACAGACGAGTGTGAAAAACAGCATAAAATGGTATTTCTTACAAAGAGCTCCACATCTACAATCCTAGAACTAGGGGAGGAAGAGCAGGTGGATCATGAGCTCAGGACAGGCCAACAAAGGTGCCAGATTCTAAGATACACACTATTGGAAAAACAAAAATGTCAACTTTACTTCCACCACCTGAAAGAGAGAGGCACAGGGATTTCTGTGAGTTTGAGGTCTGCTTGCACTACACAGTAACTTGCTTCACAGCCAGTAAGGTTATCATGGAGAAACCCTTTCCAGAAAAAGAAAAAAACAAAAGACAAAAAAGTAATGTTTAACAGTGCACAGGGTGGTACATTCCTGAAATCAGAGCACTGCAGAGGTAATGGCAAGTGCATAGATACTCAACTATACCCAAGGACACAATAAGACAATGTCCCATGATTTAGCCACAGAGCAACTTAAAGCCAGACCTCGGTATTTAGGAAGACCATGAGTCCATATTCAAATGTAGAAAATCAGGCCCTTACTTCAAACAAGCATGCAAGAATATTTACACTCCTTAAAATAACTTCAAATGTAAAATTTAAACAAAAAAGGAAATGATAAAAACTCACGGGGAACAATGGGTAAATATCCTTGTTAAAAGCACAGAAAACATGTTCAATTTTAAAATTTACATTGAGGATTGACAGAAACAGCTCCAGGAAGCTGTCTTTAGAAATCTATATGCCTGCAGTAAGTACAAAGGTTTCCATCCCCAGGGACGCACTCATACAGGAAACATTAACTTACTCCCTCACACAGCAGAGAAATACTCTCCCTCCCTACACTATCTCTCTCTCTCTCTCTCTCTCTCTCTCTCTCTCTCTCTCTCTCTCTCTCTCTCTCTCTCTCTCTCTCTCTACACACACACACACACACACACACACACACACACACACATACATACACACATACACACACACACACACACAAACACACACACACACACAGATTGACAGGAATTCAAAGGAGATTCAATCTAAAATTAAAACACAATATTATCATTAATGATGTTGGTCTCTCAAGATAATAATAGCACAATCAATGGCCATGTGACATATATATATACACTGAAGCACATGACATGTAAAGCTATCCAGGGCTGGACATAAGAATTCTGATCAAAATAATCCTTTACATATTGCTGTAAGTGGAAACTGATAGGAACATTAACATCCAACCCACCCAACTTCAACTCTTATGCACTCCCTAGTACACTTTTTCTACCATGAAAATATAGCCTGAAAAACACAGGGATCTCAGCTCCGGGACAAATGTGGAGAACAGCAGAAGTAAGAAAAGGAAAAGAGCTGCAAAGGGCCTGGAAGAGGAGATGGGAGCTGGACATGGACACAAGAAACAAGATGGAAAACTACAGGAAAGAATAAGATTAAATGGTGAGGGAAGAATTCAGAAATAGTGGAGAGCTGCCTATTTAACAACAGGGGTTGACAAGCCAGAAAGCAATAGGAACAGGAAAGAGAATGAAAGTGGACATGGGGGAAGGGGGTTGCAAATGACTAAGTGTCAGGAAAGATCGAAAAACAACCAACCAACCAACCAAACAACACACAAACAAAAACCAAGTTCCAAAATGTGGAAAGGGAAAAAGGGAAAGATAAATGTTAAAAGGTTGCACAGGAGGAAGGGGTTTAGAAAATGAAATGGTATACAAAAGGGTTGGAGGCCTGATACAAAGAAAAAGGATGGGAAATCAGAGGAGGTAGGAAATGGGAGTGAAGAAGGAAGTTAAGGGGAAAGGGGAAAGGAATGTTGAAAGGGAAAATTGGTGATGGTTACTGAAAGGATAGGCATGGGAAAAAGTGGAAACAGGTGAGGGTATTACAAAATAGGTTTGGGTAGGAAAGAGAACGAAACGACCATAGGGAACAAGGCAAAAAGGTTATAGAGGACAGCATGAAACAGTTAAAACGGGGACTGTGCAGAGGGGGGGGAGGGGGGCGGAAAAGAAATGGGGAAGCTGGAAGGGGGGCAGGTACTGCAAAGGTGGGAAAACGATGGCAAACACAGGTAAAGGAGAAGAACAGTTCCAAAGTCAGAAATGGAACAGGACAGGAAGATGGGAAAGGGTGGAAGTGATGGGTGAGTCTTGGAAAGCCCGAAAAGAGAAGGGACAAAACTGAAAAGGGCAGGTCCAAGGAGAGAGGATGCTGAAAACACAGAATAGAGTTGGTCAGGGAATGCAGGGGAGAGGGAAAAGGAGGGCACACGGGGAGAGGGGATAGGTAAGTAAGAGAGAAAGGGTTGGGCAGGGAGAAAAACAAATTGATGACAGAGAAACTGGGAAGAGAAGGCAATAATGACAGAAGTGGGAGAGAGGAAGGCCTGTGAAGGAGAGACAGAGCTTGGCATTAGGCACAGTGGAGGAGAGATGAAAGGCATGAGGAAGGCATTGGGAGGAGAGGAAGGGGGAAACGGAGGGTGGGCAGGAGAAACAAGGTGAAGAAACTGCACCCCGGACTATCGCACCAATGGCCAGCGTCCTTTAAAAACTACTGAGAATGGAAAGGCTGGTTATACACAACTCAAATAACGTGATAAAAAATCTACTTGGGGGAACGTGCCACCAAGTACAACTCCTGGGGTTAAGGTAAAAATAAAGAACTTGGAAAGTTCCAGAAAGCCCTCGACAGGCGACGTTTCCGTGAGACGCCTGAGGAGAAACGGAGTTGTTGGGTGGACGAATCTCGACAAAGAGAGTCTACTCACTGCCATGGTGAGCAGAGGGCTCCACTGGGTCGAAAGCAGCACACGGCATCCAAGGAGAGGGCCCGCAACTCAGAGAAAGACCTCAAGCCGGCCGAGAACAAGCCCCGAACAGGCCTGAGGGCCCCGGGCGCCACAGAAGCCGGCCCAAGCACACCCCAGGGGATTCTGGGAACCGGAAGTGAGCAACGTTCTATATCGCCCCTACGGGCAGGGTGGACACAGAGACTGTGGCCCACAGGACACAGCCTGCTTTGCTAAAAGCAAACGTGTGAGTTCTGGACAGCCAGGACAGATGAACTAAGGGGGAGGAAGAATCGAGTGAAAGATACACAAATGCTTCACTGGAAAAAGGAGACATCAGGAAGTGGAAAAAAAGTGAAAATAACTGAAACTGATGCTATGCTCAATGTGCCACTGAAAGCTCTCCAGTAGGCAAAACTTAATAGTATGACAGCATTAAGACTTGACAAGAAAACAAAGCGTAGAATCTTTTACATGGTCTTCTCTGACAGAAATAGAACCCGACTTTGAGAATACATTTAAACCCTATGCTTCACAGAAGAGAGTCACATGTAATAGCAGCTCACAGAAAAAAGTCAATTTGATTTCAACCCATAAAACGCCTATTCTCAAAGCATCAAGGAAC
>JANBXA010000359.1:75000-78044 GCA_030556225.1 Cricetiscus sungorus | reverse complement strand
TGCTAAGACTTGTAGAAGTTAAGTAGAAAATACCGTCAAATAATTCAATTTTATTTATTTATTTATTTATTTATTTATTTATTAAAATCTGCATTATTTATTCAGTGATCACTGGAGTTTGAGCCTCTTTATGGTTGTCAAATGTGCCAGACAATCACATCATCTGAATTCATACTGATTTACCCTCAAAATTGGGACACTGTGAAATCCAGTGATTACTGATTACGTAATAATAGATTTTAATGATTAAATGATTAAATAATTTAAAAAAACTGGATGATTTCACATTATCAATTCCCAAGAGGATGCACCAGAACCAAGACATTAAGGACACAGCAATCACTGACTATAAAAATTGAACAATTTAAAAATCAGATCATCAGAAGATCTTGTCTAATGAATACTGTCACTTACATGTCACGACACTCCACCAAGACACTGCAGTCATGATGAGGTTGCTGTGGTAGCCAGGTCCCCAGCAGCAGGGCCTGAGACAGCAGTGATGGAGGTGCCTTCACCTGCAGAGCCAAGAGAGAGCAGCATCTCACTCTCTGTGATGTCATTCCTAGCAATGCTGCCTTGGCAACCACTATGATGCTGCCTGTGCCTCTGGTGCTGCTGCTTGTCCTTCTCATAGTGGAGGGCAGTGAAGGCCGTAATGTGCATGGTTTGCTGCAAAATGCTACACTCCACACTTGTCTTGTTCATATTGTGATGCTTCCTCTAGGGGAGACTCTGGCAATTTCTCGACTTGACCTCCCATTTGGGGAAAATGCCAGAGAGAAAGAGAGAGAGAGAGAGAGAGAGAGAGAGAGAGAGAGAGAGAGAGAGAGAGAGAGAAAGGCACACAGTCTGGTAAGCACACAAGCACGCTGCAACACAAGCATGCCTACATAGAAAGACAGACACACAGGCACGCATATACACAGACAACATGTAGCATGCAGTTCATACCCTGAATGTTTCTGGGATCCCTACTCGGGTGTTTCCCCTCCTGGTAGGTTTCCTGGCTGCCCGAGGTTTCTGAGCAGTGAGTGAACATCGAAGACTGCCTCAGTGGGCTGTGCGTGTGTTGGGGACTGGCAGTGTCCTGGGTGCAGATGGATGATGGGTGGGGGTGTCCTAGCCTGTGCTGGGTCTCTGCTCGTCGGCCTTGTAGGACAGATCAACATATAGGAATCTCAACTCCCTCTTAGGCACCATGTCTACCAGCACACACCATGATGATAATGTACACTACTTTTCTCCTATTTTCTACCCAAACCCCTAACACTAATCTAATCAGGATTTAAAAAAAAAAAAAAGAAAAGAAAAAAAGAGAGAAAAATCATGTTCTTTAACCAGTTCTCTTGGCAAGTGAGAGGATTGTAATAAACAAAAGAATACTAAGACACCACAAGGAGAGAGAGAGACACAAAACAAAAGCAAAAGCCTACGGCACCCGGTATTCCCAGGCGGTCTCCCATCCAAGTACTAACCAGGCCCGACCCTGCTTAGCTTCCGAGATCAGACGAGATCGGGCGCGTTCAGGGTGGTATGGCCATAGACGAAGGCGGCTGTCTCCTGGGCCCCATCAGCCTGCATTGCTCTCGCCAGCCTGCCAGGGAGCCCAGCCGAGCACAGCCCACTACCGGTGCCTGTGCCAGTGGCTGTGGCCATGGCGGTGGCGGGCTGAGGAGGCATTCGAGCCCCTTCCCCTTGTGCGGGCTGCGCTTTGCAGCTTTCTCTTCTGGGCTCATCTACCATTGACTTCCCGGGCCGGTTCCCAGGAAGGCGCGGGCAAGGCGTCCAGATGGCTTGTGTCATCCTGGCAGAGCAGGGTAGACACTCTCCTGCAGGTGCGCTCCCGCGGTGCCAGGACGGATCACATCGGGTGCTCGCTCGGTGCCGGTGCGAGTGGCAGTGGCCTTGGCGGTGGCTGTCTGAGGAGGTGTTCGAGACCGCTCCCCATCTGCGGTCTGCGGGCTGCGCTTTGCACTCTCCTGCAGGTGCGCTCCCGCGGTGCCAGGAAGGATCAGATCGGGTGCTAGCTCGGTGCCTATGCGGGTGCCAGGGGCAGTGGCCATGGCGGTGGCTGTCTGAGGAGGCGTTCGAGCCCCTTCCCAGTCTGCGGACTGCGCTTTGCACTCTCCTGCAGGTGCGCTCCCGCGGTGCCAGGACAGATCTGATCGGGTGCTGGCTTGGTGGGGCAGTCATCCTCTCCCCCTCAGGCCACACTTGAGGGGAAACTGTTGACTCCTGCTCCTGCATATCCTTCTCCCTCTGTTCATGCTTCTCCTCTTCCTCTTCCTCCTCCTCCTCCTCTTCCTTCTCCTTGCTCTGCCACCCCACCACCTGCTGGTCCTTTCTCTGCCCCTCTTCCTTGTCCTCACCCACATCCTCCTCCTAGTCCAGCCCCTCCTCCCTGAGAATCCAGGAAGACTGCCTGGATATCTGGGAGCAGGTTACAGGGAGTGTGAGTGTGTTTGTGTGTGTGTGTGTGTGTGTGTGTGTGTGTGTGTGTGTGTGTGTGTGTTGTGTTTTGTGGGGGTAGGATGATTATTGGTTCACTCTTTGAAACTTGGAATGCTGGCTCCTAGGCTCTCAGTTCTGCCCACACCCCACCACACCCCACCCCACCACACCCCACCACACCACACCACACCACACCACACACACCACAAACACCCTGACGTCCATCCTCATCGTCCATGCTGCCATCCATTCCTCCTTGTGAACCCTGGCACCGCCCTTGTCAGAGAAGATAGAAGGGCACGCTCGCCAGCTTGGAAGATGCTCCTGGATCACTGGAGCCCAGGGAACTTGGAACTTAGAACATGGTGTTTGGCCCAAGTTTATGGGAGTCAAGTAAGAGACAACTTGTGGTTGTTGAGTATGACAGACTATATTATCCTCTATTTATGTAATTATTTAATTATTAAAATAGGACATTTGATAATAGATGATAAGTGGATTTTTACACTTTTTTGGAGATAATCGTGGCAAGTCATTTCATTATTTCATTATTTAAATCAATGATGGTATCATTTTCTTCTCTACCCATG
>JANBXA010000359.1:55000-70000 GCA_030556225.1 Cricetiscus sungorus | reverse complement strand
GGCTTGTGTCATCCTGGCAGAGCAGGGTAGACACTCTCCTGCAGGTGCGCTCCCGCGGTGCCAGGACGGATCACATCGGGTGCTAGCTCGGTGCCGGTGCCAGTGGCAGTGGCCTTGGCGGTGGCTGTCTGAGGAGGTGTTCGAGACCGCTCCCCATCTGCGGTCTGCGGGCTGCGCTTTGCACTCTCCTGCAGGTGCGCTCCCGCGGTGCCAGGAAGGATCAGATCGGGTGCTAGCTCGGTGCCGGTGCGGGTGCCAGTGGCAGTGGCCATGGCGGTGGCTGTCTGAGGAGGCGTTCGAGCCCCTTCCCAGTCTGCGGACTGCGCTTTGCACTCTCCTGCAGGTGCGCTCCCGCGGTGCCAGGACAGATCTGATCGGGTGCTGGCTTGGTGGGGCAGTCATCCTCTCCCCCTCAGGCCACACTTGCGGGGAAACTGTTGACTCCTGCTCCTGCATATCCTTCTCCCTCTGTTCCTGCTTCTCCTCTTCCTCTTCCTCCTCCTCCTCTTCCTTCTCCTTGCTCTGCCACCCCACCACCTGCTGGTCCTTTCTCTGCCCCTCTTCCTTGTCCTCACCCACATCCTCCTCCTAGTCCTGCCCCTCCTCCCTGAGAATCCAGGAAGACTGACTGGATATCTGGGAGCAGGTTACAGGGAGTGTGAGTGTGTTTGTGTGTATTTGTGTGTGTATGTGTGTGTGTGTGTGTGTGTGTGTGTGTGTGTGTGTGTGTTTGGGGGGGGTAGGATGATTATTGGTTCACTCTTTGAAACTTGGAATGCTGGCTCCTAGGCTCTCAGTTCTGCCCACACCCCACCACACCCCACCCCACCCCACCCCACCACACCACACCACACCACACCACACCACACCACACCACACCCTGACGTCCATCCTCATCGTCCATGCTGCCATCCATTCCTCCTTGTGAACCCTGGCACCGCCCATGTCGGAGAAGACAGAAGGGCACGCTCGCCAGCTTGGAAGATGCTCCTGGATCACTGGAGCCCAGGGAACTTGGAACTTAGAACATGGTGTTTGGCCCAAGTTTATGGGAGTCAAGTAAGGGACAACTTGTGGTTGTTCAGTATGACAGACTATATTATCCTCTATTTATGTAATTATTTAATTATTAAAATAGGACATTTGATAATAGATGATAAGTGGATTTTTACACTTTTTTGGAGATAATCGTGGCAAGTCATTTCATTATTTCATTATTTAAATCAATGATGGTATCATTTTCTTCTCTACCCATGGATGAATCATGAGACATTATCTCATCACTCATTCATTTTTTTGTTCAAATCTGTGATTAAATAATCATCTCTAATTTTTGCTAAGACTTGTAGAAGTTAAGTAGAAAATACCGTCAAATAATTCAATTTTTATTTATTTATTTATTTATTTATTTATTTATTAAAATCTGCATTATTTATTCAGTGATCACTGGAGTTTGAGCCTCTTTATGGTTGTCAAATGTGCCAGACAATCACATCATCTGAATTCATACTGATTTACCCTCAAAATTGGGACACTGTGAAATCCAGTGATTACTGATTTCGTAATAATAGATTTTAATGATTAAATGATTAAATAATTTAAAAAACTGGATGATTTCACATTATCAATTCCCAAGAGGATGCACCAGAACCAAGACATTAAGGACACAGCAATCACTGACTATAAAAATTGAACAATTTAAAAATCAGATCATGAGAAGATCTTGTCTAATGAATACTGTCACTTACATGTCACGACACTCCACCAAGACACTGCAGTCATGATGAGGTTGCTGTGGTAGCCAGGTCCCCAGCAGCAGGGCCTGAGACAGCAGTGATGGAGGTGCCTTCACCTGCAGAGCCAAGAGAGAGCAGCATCTCACTCTCTGTGATGTCATTCCCAGCAATGCTGCCTTGGCAACCACTATGATGCTGCCTGTGCCTCTGGTGCTGCTGCTTGTCCTTCTCATAGTAGAGGGCAGTGAAGGCCGTAATGTGCATGGTTTGCTGCAAAATGCTACACTCCACACTTGTCTTGTTCATATTGTGATGCTTCCTCTAGGGGAGACTCTGGCAATTTCTCGACTTGACCTCCCATTTGGGGAAAATGCCAGAGAGAAGAAAGAGAGAGAGAGAGAGAGAGAGAGAGAGAGAGAGAGAGAGAGAGAGAGAAAGGCACACAGTCTGGTAAGCACACAAGCACGCTGCAACACAAGCATGCCTACATAGAAAGACAGACACACAGGCACGCATATACACAGACAACATGTAGCATGCAGTTCATACCCTGAATGTTTCTGGGATCCCTACTCGGGTGTTTCCCCTCCTGGTAGGTTTCCTGGCTGCCCGAGGTTTCTGAGCAGTGAGTGAACATCGAAGACTGCCTCAGTGGGCTGTGCGTGTGTTGGGGACTGGCAGTGTCCTGGGTGCAGATGGATGATGGGTGGGGGTGTCCTAGCCTGTG
This sequence comes from Cricetiscus sungorus, assembly GCA_030556225.1. Classification (NCBI taxonomy): domain Eukaryota; kingdom Metazoa; phylum Chordata; class Mammalia; order Rodentia; family Cricetidae; genus Cricetiscus; species Cricetiscus sungorus. The sequence goes on along the minus strand of JANBXA010000359.1, from coordinate 67,537 downwards.
CTGGGTCTCTGCTCGTCGGCCTTGTAGGACAGATCAAGATATAGGAATCTCAACTCCCTCTTAGGCACCATGTCTACCAGCACACACCATGATGATAACGTACACTACTTTTCTCCTATTTTCTACCCAAACCCCTAACACTAATCTAATCAGGATTTAAAAAAAAAAAAAAAAAAAAAAAAAAAGAGAGAAAAATCATGTTCTTTAACCAGTTCTCTTGGCAAGTGAGAGGATTATAATAAACAAAAGAATACTAAGACTCCACAAGGAGAGAGAGACACAAAACAAAAGCAAAAGCCTAAGGCACCCGGTATTCCCAGGCGGTCTCCCATCCAAGTACTAACCAGGCCCGACCCTGCTTAGCTTCCGAGATCAGACGAGATCGGGCGCGTTCAGGGTGGTATGGCCATAGACGAAGGCGGCTGTCTCCTGGGGCCTCATCAGCCTGCATTGCTCTCGCCAGCCTGCCAGGGAGCCCAGCCGAGCACAGCCCACTACCGGTGCCGGTGCCAGTGGCTGCGGCCATGGCGGTGGCGGGCTGAGGAGGCCTTCGAGCCCCTTCCCCGTGTGCGGGCTGCGGTTTGCAGCTTTCTCTTCTGGGCTCATCTACCATTGACTTCCCGGGCCGGTTCCCAGGAAGGCGCGGGCAAGGCGTCCAGATGGCTTGTGTCATCCTGGCAGAGCAGGGTAGACACTCTCCTGCAGGTGCGCTCCCGCGGTGCCAGGACGGATCACATCGGGTGCTCGCTCTGTGCCGGTGCCAGTGGCAGTGGCCTTGGCGGTGGCTGTCTGAGGAGGTGTTCGAGACCGCTCCCCATCTGCGGTCTGCGGGCTGCGCTTTGCACTCTCCTGCAGGTGCGCTCCCGCGGTGCCAGGAAGGATCAGATCGGGTGCTAGCTCGGTGCCGATGCGGGTGCCAGGGGCAGTGGCCATGGCGGTGGCCGCCTGAGGAGGCGTTCGAGCCCCTTCCCTGTCTGCTGGCTGCGCTTTGCACTCTCCTGCAGGTGCACTCCCGCGGGGCCAGGAAGGATCGGATCGGGTGCTTGCTTGGTGGGGCAGTCAACCTCTCCCCCTCAGGCCAGGCTTGCGGGGAAACTGTTGACTCCTGCTCCTGCAAATCCTTCTCCCTCTGTTCAGGATTCTCCTCTTCCTCTTCCTCCTCCTCCTCCTCTTCCTTCTCCCTGCTCTGCCACCCCACCACCTGCTGGTCCTTTCTCTGCCCCTCTTCCTTGTCCTCACCCACATCCTCCTCCTAGTCCTGCCCCTCCTCCCTGAGAATCCAGGAAGACTGACTGGATATCTGGGAGCAGGTTACAGGGAGTGTGAGTGTGTTTGTGTTTGTGTGTGTGTGAGTGTGTGTGTGTGTGTGTGTGTGTGTGTGTGTGTGTTGTGTGGGGTAGGATGATTATTGCTTCACTCTTTGAAACTTGGAATGCTGGCTCCTAGGCTCTCAGTTCTGACGACACCCCACCCCTCCCCACCCCACCCCACCACACCACACCACACCACACCACACCACGCCCCACCACACCCTGACCTCCATCCTCATTGTCCATGCTGCCATCCATTCCTCCTTGTGAACCCTGGCACCGCCCTTGTCAGAGAAGATAGAAGGGCACGCTCGCCAGCTTGGAAGATGCTCCTGGATCACTGGAGCCCAGGGAACTTGGAACTTAGAACATGGTGTTTGGCCCAAGTTTATGGGAGTCAAGTAAGAGACAACTTGTGGTTGTTGAGTATGACAGACTATATTATCCTCTATTTATGTAATTATTTAATTATTAAAATAGGACATTTGATAATAGATGATAAGTGGATTTTTCCACTTTTTTGGAGATAATCGTGGCAAGTCATTTCATTATTTCATTATTTAAATCAATGATGGTATCATTTTCTTCTCTACCCATGGATGAACCATGAGACATTATCTCATCACTCATTCATTTTTTTTTGTTCAAATCTGGGATTAAATAATCATCTCTAATTTTTTGCTAAGACTTGTAGAAGTTAAGTGGAAAATACCGTCAAATAATTCAATTATTTATTTATTTATTTATTTATTTATTTATCTATTAAAATCTGCACTCTTTATTCAGTGATCACTGGAGTTTGAGCCTCTTTATGGTTGCCAAATGTGCCAGACAATCACATCATCTGAATTCATACTGATTTACCCTCAAAATTGGGACACTGTGAAATCCAGTGATTACTGATTACGTAATAATAGATTTTAATGATTAAATGATTAAATAATTTAAAAAACTGGATGATTTCGCATTATCAATTCCCAACAGGATGCACCAGAACCAAGACATGAAGGACACAGCAATCAATGACTATAAAAATTGAACAATTTAAAAATCAGATGATCAGAAGATCTTGTCTAATGAATACTGTCACGTACATGTCACGACACTCCACCAAGACACTGCAGTCATGATGAGGTTGCTGTGGTAGCCAGGTCCCCAGCAGCAGGGCCTGAGACAGCAGTGATGGAGGTGCCTTCACCTGCAGAGCCAAGAGAGAGCAGCATCTCACTCTCTGTGATGTCATTCCTAGCAATGCTGCCTTGGCAACCACTATGATGCTGCCTGTGCCTCTGGTGCTGCTGCTTGTCCTTCTCATAGTGGAGGGCAGTGAAGGCCGTAATGTGCATGGTTTGCTGCAAAATGCTACACTCCACACTTGTCTTGTTCATATTGTGATGCTTCCTCTAGGGGAGACTCTGGCAATTTCTCGACTTGACCTCCCATTTGGGGAAAATGCCAGAGAGAAAGAGAGAGAGAGAGAGAGAGAGAGAGAGAGAGAGAGAGAGAGAGAGAGAGAGAGAAAGGCACACAGTCTGGTAAGCACACAAGCACGCTGCAACACAAGCATGCCTACATAGAAAGACAGACACACAGGCACGCATATACACAGACAACATGTAGCATGCAGTTCATACCCTGAATGTTTCTGGGATCCCTACTCGGGTGTTTCCCCTCCTGGTAGGTTTCCTGGCTGCCCGAGGTTTCTGAGCAGTGAGTGAACATCGAAGACTGCCTCAGTGGGCTGTGCGTGTGTTGGGGACTGGCAGTGTCCTGGGTGCAGATGGATGATGGGTGGGGGTGTCCTAGCCTGTGCTGGGTCTCTGCTCGTCGGCCTTGTAGGACAGATCAACATATAGGAATCTCAACTCCCTCTTAGGCACCATGTCTACCAGCACACACCATGATGATAACGTACACTACTTTTCTCCTATTTTCTACCCAAACCCCTAACACTAATCTAATCAGGATTAAAAAAAAAAAAAAAAAGAAAAAAAAAGAGAGAAAAATCATGATCTTTAACCAGTTCTCTTGGCAAGTGAGAGGATTATAATAAACAAAAGAATACTAAGACTCCACAAGGAGAGAGAGAGACACAAAACAAAAGCAAAAGCCTAAGGCACCCGGTATTCCCAGGCGGTCTCCCATCCAAGTACTAACCAGGCCCGACCCTGCTTAGCTTCCGAGATCAGACGAGATCGGGCGCGTTCAGGGTGGTATGGCCATAGACGTAGGGCGGCTGTCTCCTGGGGCCTCATCAGCCTGCATTGCTCTCGCCATCCTGCCAGGGAGCCCAGCCGAGCACAGCCCACTACCGGTGCCGGTGCCAGTGGCTGCGGCCATGGCGGTGGCGGGCTGAGGAGGCATTCGAGCCCCTTCCCAGTGTGCGGGCTGCGCTTTGCAGCTTTCTCTTCTGGGCTCATCTACCATTGATTTCCCGGGCCGGTTCCCAGGATGGCGCGGGCAAGGCGTCCAGATGGCTTGTGTCATCCTGGCAGACAGGGTAGACACTCTCCTGCAGGTGCGCTGCCGCGGTGCCAGGACGGATCATCATCGGCTGCTCGCTCGGTGCCTATGCCAGTGGCAGTGGCCTTGGCGGTGGCTGTCTGAGGAGGTGTTCGAGACCGCTCCCCATCTGCGGTCTGCGGGCTGCGCTTTGCACTCTCCTGCAGGTGCGCTCCCGCGGTGCCAGGAAGGATCAGATCGGGTGCTAGCTCGGTGCCTATGCGGGTGCCAGGGGCAGTGGCCATGGCGGTGGCCGGCTGAGGAGGCGTTCGAGCCCCTTCCCCGTCTGCTGGCTGCGCTTTGCACTCTCCTGCAGGTGCACTCCCGCGGGGCCAGGAAGGATCGGATCGGGTGCTTGCTTGGTGGGGCAGTCAACCTCTCCCCCTCAGGCCAGGCTTGCGGGGAAACTGTTGACTCCTGCTCCTGCATATCCTTCTCCCTCTGTTCATGCTTCTCCTCTTCCTCTTCCTCCTCCTCCTCTTCCTTCTCCTTGCTCTGCCACCCCACCACCTGCTGGTCCTTTCTCTGCCCCTCTTCCTTGTCCTCACCCACATCCTCCTCCTAGTCCTGCCCCTCCTCCCTGAGAATCCAGGAAGACTGACTGGATATCTGGGAGCAGGTTACAGGGAGTGTGAATGTGTTTGTGTGTGTTGTGTGTGTGTGTGTGTGTGTGTGTGTGTGTGTGTGTGTGTGTGTGTTTGGGGGGGTAGGATGATTATTGCTTCACTCTTTGAAACTTGGAATGCTGGCTCCTAGGCTCTCAGTTCTGCCCACACCCCACCACACCCCACCCCACCACACCACACCACACCACACCACACCACACCACACCACAAAACACCCTGAAGTCCATCCTCATCGTCCATGCTGCCATCCATTCCTCCTTGTGAACCCTGGCACCGCCCATGTCGGAGAACAGAGAAGGGCACGCTCGCCAGCTTGGAAGATGCTCCTGGATCACTGGAGCCCAGGGAACTTGGAACTTAGAACATGGTGTTTGGCCCAAGTTTATGGGAGTCAAGTAAGAGACAACTTGTGGTTGTTGAGTATGACAGACTATATTATCCTCTATTTATGTAATTATTTAATTATTAAAATAGGACATTTGATAATAGATGATAAGTGGATTTTTCCACTTTTTTGGAGATAATCGTGGCAAGTCATTTCATTATTTCATTATTTAAATCAATGATGGTATCATTTTCTTCTCTACCCATGGATGAACCATGAGACATTATCTCATCACTCATTCATTTTTTTGTTCAAATCTGGGATTAAATAATCATCTCTAATTTTTTGCTAAGACTTGTAGAAGTTAAGTAGAAAATACCGTCAAATAATTCAATTTTATTTATTTATTTATTTATTTATTTATCTATTAAAATCTGCACTCTTTATTCAGTGATCACTGGAGTTTGAGCCTCTTTATGGTTGCCAAATGTGCCAGACAATCACATCATCTGAATTCATACTGATTTACCCTCAAAATTGGGACACTGTGAAATCCAGTGATTACTGATTACGTAATAATAGATTTTAATGATTAAATGATTAAATAATTTAAAAAAACTGGATGATTTCACATTATCAATTCCCAAGAGGATGCACCAGAACCAAGACATTAAGGACACAGCAATCACTGACTATAAAAATTGAACAATTTAAAAATCAGATCATCAGAAGATCTTGTCTAATGAATACTGTCACTTACATGTCACGACACTCCACCAAGACACTGCAGTCATGATGAGGTTGCTGTGGTAGCCAGGTCCCCAGCAGCAGGGCCTGAGACAGCAGTGATGGAGGTGCCTTCACCTGCAGAGCCAAGAGAGAGCAGCATCTCACTCTCTGTGATGTCATTCCTAGCAATGCTGCCTTGGCAACCACTATGATGCTGCCTGTGCCTCTGGTGCTGCTGCTTGTCCTTCTCATAGTGGAGGGCAGTGAAGGCCGTAATGTGCATGGTTTGCTGCAAAATGCTACACTCCACACTTGTCTTGTTCATATTGTGATGCTTCCTCTAGGGGAGACTCTGGCAATTTCTCGACTTGACCTCCCATTTGGGGAAAATGCCAGAGAGAAAGAGAGAGAGAGAGAGAGAGAGAGAGAGAGAGAGAGAGAGAGAGAGAGAGAGAAAGGCACACAGTCTGGTAAGCACACAAGCACGCTGCAACACAAGCATGCCTACATAGAAAGACAGACACACAGGCACGCATATACACAGACAACATGTAGCATGCACTTCTTAGCCTGCATGTTTCTGGGATCCCTACTCGGGTGTTTCCCCTCCTGGTAGGTTTCCTGGCTGCCCGAGGTTTCTGAGCAGTGAGTGAACATCGAAGACTGCCTCAGTGGGCTGTGCGTGTGTTGGGGACTGGCAGTGTCCTGGGTGCAGATGGATGATGGGTGGGGGTGTCCTAGCCTGTGCTGGGTCTCTGCTCGTCGGCCTTGTAGGACAGATCAAGATATAGGAATCTCAACTCCCTCTTAGGCACCATGTCTACCAGCACACACCATGATGATAACGTACACTACTTTTCTCCTATTTTCTACCCAAACCCCTAACACTAATCTAATCAGGATTTAAAAAAAAAAAAAAAGAAAAAAAAAAGAGAGAAAAATCATGTTCTTTAACCAGTTCTCTTGGCAAGTGAGAGGATTGTAATAAACAAAAGAATACTAAGACACCACAAGGAGAGAGAGAGACACAAAACAAAAGCAAAAGCCTAAGGCACCCGGTATTCCCAGGCGGTCTCCCATCCAAGTACTGACCAGGCCCGACCCTGCTTAGCTTCCGAGATCAGACGAGATCGGGCGCCTTCAGGGTGGTATGGCCATAGATGAGGGCGGCTGTCTCCCGGGGCCCCATCAGCCTGCATTGCTCTCGCCAGCCTGCCAGGGAGCCCAGCCGAGCACAGCCCACTACCGGTGCCTGTGCCAGTGGCTGTGGCCATGGCGGTGGCGGGCTGAGGAGGCATTCGAGCCCCTTCCCCATGTGCGGGCTGCGCTTTGCAGCTTTCTCTTCTGGGCTCATCTACCATTGACTTCCCGGGCCGGTTCCCAGGATGGCGCGGGCAAGGCGTCCAGATGGCTTGTGTCATCCTGGCAGACAGGGTAGACACTCTTCTGCAGGTGCGCTGCCGCGGTGCCAGGACGGATCACATCGGGTGCTCGCTCGGTGCCTATGCCAGTGGCAGTGGCCTTGGCAGTGGCTGTCTGAAGAGGTATTCGAGCCCGCTTCCCAGTCTGTGGTCTGCGGGCTGCACTTTGCACTCTCCTGCAGGTGCGCTCCCGCGGTGCCAGGACGGATCAGATCGGGTGCTAGCTCGGTGCCTGTGCGGGTGCCAGTGGCAGTGGCCATGGCGGTGGCTGTCTGAGGAGGCGTTCGAGCCCCTTCCCAGTCTCTGGCTGCGCTTTGCACTCTCCTGCAGGTGCGCTCCCGCGGTGCCAGGACAGATCTGATCGGGTGCTTGCTTGGTGGGGCAGTCAACCTCTCCCCCTCAGGCCAGGCTTGCGGGGAAACTGTTGACTCCTGCTCCTGCAAATCCTTCTCCCTCTGTTCATGCTTCTCCTCTTCCTCTTCCTCCTCCTCCTCTTCCTTCTCCCTGCTCTGCCACCCCACCACCTGCTGGTCCTTTCTCTGCCCCTCTTCCTTGTCCTCACCCACATCCTCCTCCTAGTCCTGCCCCTCCTCCCTGAGAATCCAGGAAGACTGACTGGATATCTGGGAGCAGGTTACAGGGAGTGTGAGTGTGTTTGTGTTTGTGTGTGTGTGAGTGTGTGTGTGTGTGTGTGTGTGTGTGTGTGGGTAGGATGATTATTGGTTCACTCTTTGAAACTTGGAATGCTGGCTCCTAGGCTCTCAGTTCTGCCCACATCCCACCACACCCCACCCCACCACACCCCACCACACCACACCACACCACACCACACCACACCACACCCTGACGTCCATCCTCATCGTCCATGCTGCCATCCATTCCTCCTTGTGAACCCTGGCACCGCCCATGTCGGAGAAGATAGAAGGGCACGCTCGCCAGCTTGGAAGATGCTCCTGGATCGCTGGAGCCCACGGAACTTGGAACTTAGAACATGGTGTTTGGCCCAAGTTTATGGGAGTCAAGTAAGAGACAACTTGTGGTTGTTGAGTATGACAGACTATATTATCCTCTATTTATGTAATTATTTAATTATTAAAATAGGACATTTGATAATAGATGATAAGTGGATTTTTCCACTTTTTTGGAGATAATCGTGGCAAGTCATTTCATTATTTCATTATTTAAATCAATGATGGTATCATTTTCTTCTCTACCCATGGATTAATCATGACACATTATCTCATCACTCATTCATTTTTTTGTTCAAATCTGGGATTAAATAATCATCTCTAATTTTTTGCTAAGACTTGTAGAAGTTAAGTAGAAAATACCGTCAAATAATTCAATTTTTATTTATTTATTTATTTATTTATTTATCTATTAAAATCTGCACTATTTATTCAGTGATCACTGGAGTTTGAGCCTCTTTATGGTTGCCAAATGTGCCAGACAATCACATCATCTGAATTCATACTGATTTACCCTCAAAATTGGGACACTGTGAAATCCAGTGATTACTGATTACGTAATAATAGATTTTAATGATTAAATGATTAAATAATTTAAAAAACTGGATGATTTCGCATTATCAATTCCCAACAGGATGCACCAGAACCAAGACATGAAGGACACAGCAATCACTGACTATAAAAATTGAACAATTTAAAAATCAGATCATGAGAAGATCTTGTCTAATGAATACTGTCACTTACATGTCACGACACTCCACCAAGACACTGCAGTCATGATGAGGTTGCTGTGGTAGCCAGGTCCCCAGCAGCAGGGCCTGAGACAGCAGTGATGGAGGTGCCTTCACCTGCAGAGCCAAGAGAGAGCAGCATCTCACTCTCTGTGATGTCATTCCTAGCAATGCTGCCTTGGCAACCACTATGATGCTGCCTGTGCCTCTGGTGCTGCTGCTTGTCCTTCTCATAGTGGAGGGCAGTGAAGGCCGTAATGTGCATGGTTTGCTGCAAAATGCTACACTCCACACTTGTCTTGTTCATATTGTGATGCTTCCTCTAGGGGAGACTCTGGCAATTTCTCGACTTGACCTCCCATTTGGGGAAAATGCCAGAGAGAGAGAGAGAGAGAGAGAGAGAGAGAGAGAGAGAGAGAGAGAGAGAGAGAGAGAGAGAAAGGCACACAGTCTGGTAAGCACACAAGCACGCTGCAACACAAGCATGCCTACATAGAAAGACAGACACACAGGCACGCGTATACACAGACAACATGTAGCATGCAGTTCTTAGCCTGTATGTTTCTGGGAGATCCCTACTCGGGTGTTTCCCCTCCTGGTAGGTTTCCTGGCTGCCCGAGGTTTCTGAGCAGTGAGTGAACATCGAAGATTGCCTCAGTGGGCTGTGCGTGTGTTGGGGACTGGCAGTGTCCTGGGTGCAGGTGGATGATGGGTGGGGGTGTCCTAGCCTGTGCTGGGTCTCTGCTCGTGGGCCTTGTAGGACAGATCAAGATATAGGAATCTCAACTCCCTCTTAGGCACCGTGTCTACCAGCACACACCATGATGATAATGTACACTACTTTTCTCCTATTTTCTACCCAAACCCCTAACCCTAATCTAATCAGGATTTAGAAAAAAAAAAAAAAAAGGAAAGAGAGAAAAATCATGTTCTTTAACCAGTTCTCTTGGCAAGTGAGAGGATTGTAATAAACAAAAGAATACTAAGACACCACAAGGAGAGAGAGACACAAAACAAAAGCAAAAGCCTAAGGCACCCGGTATTCCCAGGCGGTCTCCCATCCAAGTACTGACCAGGCCCGACCCTGCTTAGCTTCCGAGATCAGACGAGATCGGGCGCCTTCAGGGTGGTATGGCCATAGATGAGGGCGGCTGTCTCCTGGGGCCTCATCAGCCTGCATTGCTCTCGCCAGCCTGCCAGGGAGCCCAGCCGAGCACAGCCCACTACCGGTGCCTGTGCCAGTGGCTGTGGCCATGGCGGTGGCGGGCTGAGGAGGCATTCGAGCCCCTTCCCCGTGTGCGGGCTGCGCTTTGCAGCTTTCTCTTCTGGGCTCATCTACCATTGACTTCCCGGGCCGGTTCCCAGGAAGGCGCGGGCAAGGCGTCCAGATGGCTTGTGTCATCCTGGCAGAGCAGGGTAGACACTCTCCTGCAGGTTCGCTCCCGCGGTGCCAGGACGGATCACATCGGGTGCTCGCTCGGTGCCTATGCCAGTGGCAGTGGCCTTGGCAGTGGCTGTCTGAAGAGGTATTCGAGCCCGCTTCCCTGTCTGTGCTGGCTGCGCTTTGCACTCTCCTGCAGGTGCGCTCCCGCGGTGCCAGGAAGGATCAGATCGGGTGCTAGCTCGGTGCCTATGCGGGTGCCAGTGGCAGTGGCCATGGCGGTGGCCGGCTGAGGAGGCGTTCGAGCCCCTTCCCAGTCTGCTGGACTGCGCTTTGCACTCTCCTGCAGGTGCGCTCCCGCGGTGCCAGGACAGATCTGATCTGGTGCTTGCTTGGTGGGGCAGTCAACCTCTCCCCCTCAGGCCAGGCTTGCGGGGAAACTGTTGACTCCTGCTCCTGCAAATCCTTCTCCCTCTGTTCAGGATTCTCCTCTTCCTCTTCCTCCTCCTCCTCCTCTTCCTTCTCCCTGCTCTGCCACCCCACCACCTGCTGGTCCTTTCTCTGCCCCTCTTCCTTGTCCTCACCCACATCCTCCTCCTAGTCCTGCCCCTCCTCCCTGAGAATCCAGGAAGACTGACTGGATATCTGGGAGCAGGTTACAGGGAGTGTGAATGTGTTTGTGTGTGTGTGTGTGTGTGTGTGTGTGTGTGTGTGTGTGTGTGTGTGTGTGTGTGTGTGGGGGTAGGATGATTATTGGTTCACTCTTTGAAACTTGGAATGCTGGCTCCTAGGCTCTCAGTTCTGCCCACACCCCACCCCACCCCACCACACCCCACCACACCACACCACACCACACCACACCACACCACAACACCCTGAAGTCCATCCTCATCGTCCATGCTGCCATCCATTCCTCCTTGTGAACCCTGGCACCGCCCATGTCGGAGAACAGAGAAGGGCACGCTCGCCAGCTTGGAAGATGCTCCTGGATCGCTGGAGCCCACGGAACTTGGAACTTAGAACATGGTGTTTGGCCCAAGTTTATGGGAGTCAAGTAAGAGACAACTTGTGGTTGTTGAGTATGACAGACTATATTATCCTCTATTTATGTAATTATTTAATTATTAAAATAGGACATTTGACAATAGATGATAAGTGGATTTTTCCACTTTTTTGGAGATAATCGTGGCAAGTCATTTCATTATTTCATTATTTAAATCAATGATGGTATCATTTTCTTCTCTACCCATGGATGAACCATGAGACATTATCTCATCACTCATTCATTTTTTTTGTTCAAATCTGGGATTAAATAATCATCTCTAATTTTTTGCTAAGACTTGTAGAAGTTAAGTAGAAAATACCGTCAAATAATTCAATTTTATTTATTTATTTATTTATTTATTTATTTATTAAAATCTGCATTATTTATTCAGTGATCACTGGAGTTTGAGCCTCTTTATGGTTGTCAAATGTGCCAGACAATCACATCATCTGAATTCATACTGATTTACCCTCCAAAATTGGGACACTGTGAAATCCAGTGATTACTGATTACATAATAATAGATTTTAATGATTAAATGATTAAATAATTTAAAAAACTGGATGATTTCACATTATCAATTCCCAAGAGGATGCACCAGAACCAAGACATTAAGGACACAGCAATCACTGACTATAAAAATTGAACAATTTAAAAATCAGATCATCAGAAGATCTTGTCTAATGAATACTGTCACTTACATGTCACGACACTCCACCAAGACACTGCAGTCATGATGAGGTTGCTGTGGTAGCCAGGTCCCCAGCAGCAGGGCCTGAGACAGCAGTGATGGAGGTGCCTTCACCTGCAGAGCCAAGAGAGAGCAGCATCTCACTCTCTGTGATGTCATTCCTAGCAATGCTGCCTTGGCAACCACTATGATGCTGCCTGTGCCTCTGGTGCTGCTGCTTGTCCTTCTCATAGTGGAGGGCAGTGAAGGCCGTAATGTGCATGGTTTGCTGCAAAATGCTACACTCCACACTTGTCTTGTTCATATTGTGATGCTTCCTCTAGGGGAGACTCTGGCAATTTCTCGACTTGACCTCCCATTTGGGGAAAATGCCAGAGAGAAAAGAGAGAGAGAGAGAGAGAGAGAGAGAGAGAGAGAGAGAGAGAGAGAGAGAGAAAGGCACACAGTCTGGTAAGCACACAAGCACGCTGCAACACAAGCATGCCTACATAGAAAGACAGACACACAGGCACGCATATACACAGACAACATGTAGCATGCACTTCTTAGCCTGAATGTTTCTGGGAGATCCCTACTCGGGTGTTTCCCCTCCTGGTAGGTTTCCTGGCTGCCCGAGGTTTCTGAGCAGGGAGTGAACATCGAAGATTGCCTCAGTGGGCTGTGCGTGTGTTGGGGACTGGCAGTGTCCTGGGTGCAGGTGGATGATGGGTGGGGGTGTCCTAGCCTGTGCTGGGTCTCTGCTCGTGGGCCTTGTAGGACAGATCAAGATATAGGAATCTCAACTCCCTCTTAGGCACCGTGTCTACCAG
>JANBXA010000359.1:40000-52500 GCA_030556225.1 Cricetiscus sungorus | reverse complement strand
TGCCTCTGGTGCTGCTGCTTGTCCTTCTCATAGTGGAGGGCAGTGAAGGCTGTAATGTGCATGGTTTGCTGCAAAATGCTACACTCCACACTTGTCTTGTTCATATTGTGATGCTTCCTCTAGGTGAGACTCTGGCAATTTCTCGACTTGACCTCCCATTTGGGGAAAATGCCAGAGAGAGAGAGAGAGAGAGAGAGAGAGAGAGAGAGAGAGAGAGAGAGAGAGAGAGAGAGAGAGAAAGGCACACAGTCTGGTAAGCACACAAGCACGCTGCAACACAAGCATGCCTACATAGAAAGACAGACACACAGGCACGCATATACACAGACAACATGTAGCATGCACTTCTTAGCCTGCATGTTTCTGGGATCCCTACTCGGGTGTTTCCCCTCCTGGTAGGTTTCCTGGCTGCCCGAGGTTTCTGAGCAGTGAGTGAACATCGAAGACTGCCTCAGTGGGCTGTGCGTGTGTTGGGGACTGGCAGTGTCCTGGGTGCAGGTGGATGATGGGTGGGGGTGTCCTAGCCTGTGCTGGGTCTCTGCTCGTGGGCCTTGTAGGACAGATCAAGATATAGGAATCTCAACTCCCTCTTAGGCACCGTGTCTACCAGCACACACCATGATGATAATGTACACTACTTTTCTCCTATTTTCTACCCAAACCCCTAACCCTAATCTAATCAGGATTTAGAAAAAAAAAAAAAAAAAAAAAAAAGAGAGAAAAATCATGTTCTTTAACCAGTTCTCTTGGCAAGTGAGAGGATTGTAATAAACAAAAGAATACTAAGACACCACAAGGAGAGAGAGACACAAAACAAAAGCAAAAGCCTAAGGCACCCGGTATTCCCAGGCGGTCTCCCATCCAAGTACTGACCAGGCCCGACCCTGCTTAGCTTCCGAGATCAGACGAGATCGGGCGCCTTCAGGGTGGTATGGCCATAGATGAGGGCGGCTGTCTCCCGGGGCCCCATCAGCCTGCATTGCTCTCGCCAGCCTGCCAGGGAGCCCAGCCGAGCACAGCCCACTACCGGTGCCTGTGCCAGTGGCTGTGGCCATGGCGGTGGCGGGCTGAGGAGGCATTCGAGCCCCTTCCCCGTGTGCGGGCTGCGCTTTGCAGCTTTCTCTTCTGGGCTCATCTACCATTGACTTCCCGGGCCGGTTCCCAGGAAGGCGCGGGCAAGGCGTCCAGATGGCTTGTGTCATCCTGGCAGAGCAGGGTAGACACTCTCCTGCAGGTGCGCTCCCGCGGTGCCAGGACGGATCACATCGGGTGCTCGCTCGGTGCCGGTGCCAGTGGCAGTGGCCTTGGCGGTGGCTGTCTGAGGAGGTGTTCGAGACCGCTTCCCTGTCTGCGGGCTGCGCTTTGCACTCTCCTGCAGGTGCGCTCCCGCGGTGCCAGGACGGATCAGATCGGGTGCTAGCTCAGTGCCTGTGCGGGTGCCAGTGGCAGTGGCCATGGCGGTGGCCGGCTGAGGAGGCGTTCGAGCCCCTTCCCTGTCTGCTGGCTGCGCTTTGCACTCTCCTGCAGGTGCACTCCCGCGGGGCCAGGAAGGATCGGATCGGGTGCTTGCTTGGTGGGGCAGTCAACCTCTCCCCCTCAGGCCAGGCTTGCGGGGAAACTGTTGACTCCTGCTCCTGCAAATCCTTCTCCCTCTGTTCAGGATTCTCCTCTTCCTCTTCCTCCTCCTCCTCCTCTTCCTTCTCCCTGCTCTGCCACCCCACCACCTGCTGGTCCTTTCTCTGCCCCTCTTCCTTGTCCTCACCCACATCCTCCTCCTAGTCCTGCCCCTCCTCCCTGAGAATCCAGGAAGACTGACTGGATATCTGGGAGCAGGTTACAGGGAGTGTGAGTGTGTTTGTGTGTGTTTGTGTGTGTGTGTGTGTGTGTGTGTGTGTGTGTGTGTGTGTGTGTGTGTGTGTGGGTAGGATGATTATTGGTTCACTCTTTGAAACTTGGAATGCTGACTCCTAGGCTCTCAGTTCTGACGACACCCCACCCCTCCCCACCCCACCACACCACACCACGCCCCACCACACCCTGACCTCCATCCTCATTGTCCATGCTGCCATCCATTCCTCCTTGTGAACCCTGGCACCGCCCATGTCGGAGAAGATAGAAGGGCACGCTCGCCAGCTTGGAAGATGCTCCTGGATCACTGGAGCCCACGGAACTTGGAACTTAGAACATGGTGTTTGGCCCAAGTTTATGGGAGTCAAGTAAGAGACAACTTGTGGTTGTTGAGTATGACAGACTATATTATCCTCTATTTATGTAATTATTTAATTATTAAAATAGGACATTTGATAATAGATGATAAGTGGATTTTTCCACTTTTTTGGAGATAATCGTGGCAAGTCATTTCATTATTTCATTATTTAAATCAATGATGGTATCATTTTCTTCTCTACCCATGGATGAACCATGAGACATTATCTCATCACTCATTCATTTTTTTTGTTCAAATCTGGGATTAAATAATCATCTCTAATTTTTTGCTAAGACTTGTAGAAGTTAAGTAGAAAATACCGTCAAATAATTCAATTTTTATTTATTTATTTATTTATTTATTTATTTATTAAAATCTGCACTATTTATTCAGTGATCACTGGAGTTTGAGCCTCTTTATGGTTGCCAAATGTGCCAGACAATCACATCATCTGAATTCATACTGATTTACCCTCAAAATTGGGACACTGTGAAATCCAGTGATTACTGATTTCGTAATAATAGATTTTAATGATTAAATGATTAAATAATTTAAAAAAACTGGATGATTTCACATTATCAATTCCCAAGAGGATGCACCAGAACCAAGACATTAAGGACACAGCAATCACTGACTATAAAAATTGAACAATTTAAAAATCAGATCATCAGAAGATCTTGTCTAATGAATACTGTCACTTACATGTCACGACACTCCACCAAGACACTGCAGTCATGATGAGGTTGCTGTGGTAGCCAGGTCCCCAGCAGCAGGGCCTGAGACAGCAGTGATGGAGGTGCCTTCACCTGCAGAGCCAAGAGAGAGCAGCATCTCACTCTCTGTGATGTCATTCCTAGCAATGCTGCCTTGGCAACCACTATGATGCTGCCTGTGCCTCTGGTGCTGCTGCTTGTCCTTCTCATAGTGGAGGGCAGTGAAGGCTGTAATGTGCATGGTTTGCTGCAAAATGCTACACTCCACACTTGTCTTGTTCATATTGTGATGCTTCCTCTAGGGGAGACTCTGGCAATTTCTCGACTTGACCTCCCATTTGGGGAAAATGCCAGAGAGAAAGAGAGAGAGAGAGAGAGAGAGAGAGAGAGAGAGAGAGAGAGAGAGAGAGAGAGAGAGAAAGGCACACAGTCTGGTAAGCACACAAGCACGCTGCAACACAAGCATGCCTACATAGAAAGACAGACACACAGGCACGCGTATACACAGACAACATGTAGCATGCAGTTCTTAGCCTGTATGTTTCTGGGAGATCCCTACTCGGGTGTTTCCCCTCCTGGTAGGTTTCCTGGCTGCCCGAGGTTTCTGAGCAGTGAGTGAACATCGAAGATTGCCTCAGTGGGCTGTGCGTGTGTTGGGGACTGGCAGTGTCCTGGGTGCAGGTGGATGATGGGTGGGGGTGTCCTAGCCTGTGCTGGGTCTCTGCTCGTGGGCCTTGTAGGACAGATCAAGATATAGGAATCTCAACTCCCTCTTAGGCACCGTGTCTACCAGCACACACCATGATGATAATGTACACTACTTTTCTCCTATTTTCTACCCAAACCCCTAACCCTAATCTAATCAGGATTTAGAAAAAAAAAAAAGGAAAGAGAGAAAAATCATGTTCTTTAACCAGTTCTCTTGGCAAGTGAGAGGATTGTAATAAACAAAAGAATACTAAGACACCACAAGGAGAGAGAGACACAAAACAAAAGCAAAAGCCTAAGGCACCCGGTATTCCCAGGCGGTCTCCCATCCAAGTACTGACCAGGCCCGACCCTGCTTAGCTTCCGAGATCAGACGAGATCGGGCGCCTTCAGGGTGGTATGGCCATAGATGAGGGCGGCTGTCTCCCGGGGCCCCATCAGCCTGCATTGCTCTCGCCAGCCTGCCAGGGAGCCCAGCCGAGCACAGCCCACTACCGGTGCGCTGTGCCAGTGGCTGCGGCCATGGCGGTGGCGGGCTGAGGAGGCACTTCGAGCCCCTTCCCTGTGTGCGGGCTGCGGTTTGCAGCTTTCTCTTCTGGGCTCATCTACCATTGATTTCCCGGGCCGGTTCCCAGGAAGGCGCGGGCAAGGCGTCCAGATGGCTTGTGTCATCCTGGCAGAGCAGGGTAGACACTCTCCTGCAGGTGCGCTCCCGCGGTGCCAGGACGGATCACATCGGGTGCTCGCTCGGTGCCTAGTGCCAGTGGCAGTGGCCTTGGCGGTGGCTGTCTGAGGAGGTGTTCGAGACCGCTCCCTTCCTGTCTGCGGGCTGCGCTTTGCACTCTCCTGCAGGTGCGCTCCCGCGGTGCCAGGAAGGATCAGATCGGGTGCTAGCTCGGTGCCTATGCGGGTGCCAGGGGCAGTGGCCATGGCGGTGGCCGGCTGAGGAGGCGTTCGAGCCCCTTCCCCGTCTGCTGGCTGCGCTTTGCACTCTCCTGCAGGTGCTCTCCCGCGGGGCCAGGAAGGATCTGATCTGGTGCTTGCTTGGTGGGGCAGTCAACCTCTCCCCCTCAGGCCAGGCTTGCGGGGAAACTGTTGACTCCTGCTCCTGCAAATCCTTCTCCCTCTGTTCAGGATTCTCCTCTTCCTCTTCCTCCTCCTCCTCCTCTTCCTTCTCCCTGCTCTGCCACCCCACCACCTGCTGGTCCTTTCTCTGCCCCTCTTCCTTGTCCTCACCCACATCCTCCTCCTAGTCCTGCCCCTCCTCCCTGAGAATCCAGGAAGACTGACTGGATATCTGGGAGCAGGTTACAGGGAGTGTGAGTGTGTTTGTGTTTGTGTGTGTGTGTGTGTGTGTGTGTGTGTGTGTGTGTGTGTGTGGGTAGGATGATTATTGGTTCACTCTTTGAAACTTGGAATGCTGGCTCCTAGGCTCTCAGTTCTGCCCACACCCCACCACACCCCACCCCACCACACCACACCACACCACACCACACCACAACACACCACAAAACACCCTGACGTCCATCCTCATCGTCCATGCTGCCATCCATTCCTCCTTGTGAACCCTGGCACCGCCCATGTCGGAGAAGATAGAAGGGCACGCTCGCCAGCTTGGAAGATGCTCCTGGATCACTGGAGCCCACGGAACTTGGAACTTAGAACATGGTGTTTGGCCCAAGTTTATGGGAGTCAAGTAAGAGACAACTTGTGGTTGTTGAGTATGACAGACTATATTATCCTCTATTTATGTAATTATTTAATTATTAAAATAGGACATTTGATAATAGATGATAAGTGGATTTTTCCACTTTTTTGGAGATAATCGTGGCAAGTCATTTCATTATTTCATTATTTAAATCAATGATGGTATCATTTTCTTCTCTACCCATGGATGAATCATGAGACATTATCTCATCACTCATTCATTTTTTTGTTCAAATCTGTGATTAAATAATCATCTCTAATTTTTGCTAAGACTTGTAGAAGTTAAGTAGAAAATACCGTCAAATAATTCAATTATTTATTTATTTATTTATTTATTTATTTATTAAAATCTGCATTATTTATTCAGTGATCACTGGAGTTTGAGCCTCTTTATGGTTGTCAAATGTGCCAGACAATCACATCATCTGAATTCATACTGATTTACCCTCAAAATTGGGACACTGTGAAATCCAGTGATTACTGATTACATAATAATAGATTTTAATGATTAAATGATTAAATAATTTAAAAAAACTGGATGATTTCACATTATCAATTCCCAAGAGGATGCACCAGAACCAAGACATTAAGGACACAGCAATCACTGACTATAAAAATTGAACAATTTAAAAATCAGATGATCAGAAGATCTTGTCTAATGAATACTGTCACGTACATGTCACGACACTCCACCAAGACACTGCAGTCATGATGAGGTTGCTGTGGTAGCCAGGTCCCCAGCAGCAGGGCCTGAGACAGCAGTGATGGAGGTGCCTTCACCTGCAGAGCCAAGAGAGAGCAGCATCTCACTCTCTGTGATGTCATTCCTAGCAATGCTGCCTTGGCAACCACTATGATGCTGCCTGTGCCTCTGGTGCTGCTGCTTGTCCTTCTCATAGTGGAGGGCAGTGAAGGCCGTAATGTGCATGGTTTGCTGCAAAATGCTACACTCCACACTTGTCTTGTTCATATTGTGATGCTTCCTCTAGGGGAGACTCTGGCAATTTCTCGACTTGACCTCCCATTTGGGGAAAATGCCAGAGAGAAAGAGAGAGAGAGAGAGAGAGAGAGAGAGAGAGAGAGAGAGAGAGAGAGAGAGAGAGAGAGAAAGGCACACAGTCTGGTAAGCACACAAGCACGCTGCAACACAAGCATGCCTACATAGAAAGACAGACACACAGGCACGCATATACACAGACAACATGTAGCATGCACTTCTTAGCCTGAATGTTTCTGGGGATCCCTACTCGGGTGTTTCCCCTCCTGGTAGGTTTCCTGGCTGCCCGAGGTTTCTGAGCAGTGAGTGAACATCGAAGACTGCCTCAGTGGGCTGTGCGTGTGTTGGGGACTGGCAGTGTCCTGGGTGCAGATGGATGATGGGTGGGGGTGTCCTAGCCTGTGCTGGGTCTCTGCTCGTCGGCCTTGTAGGACAGATCAAGATATAGGAATCTCAACTCCCTCTTAGGCACCGTGTCTACCAGCACACACCATGATGATAATGTACACTACTTTTCTCCTATTTTCTACCCAAACCCCTAACCCTAATCTAATCAGGATTTAGAAAAAAAAAAAAAGAAAAAAAAAGAGAGAAAAATCATGTTCTTTAACCAGTTCTCTTGGCAAGTGAGAGGATTGTAATAAACAAAAGAATACTAAGACACCACAAGGAGAGAGAGACACAAAACAAAAGCAAAAGCCTAAGGCACCCGGTATTCCCAGGCGGTCTCCCATCCAAGTACTGACCAGGCCCGACCCTGCTTAGCTTCCGAGATCAGACGAGATCAGGCGCCTTCAGGGTGGTATGGCCATAGACGAGGGCAGCTGTCTCCCGGGGCCCCATCAGCCTGCATTGCTCTCGCCAGCCTGCCAGGGAGCCCAGCCGAGCACAGCCCACTACCGGTGCCTGTGCCAGTGGCTGTGGCCATGGCGGTGGCGGGCTGAGGAGGCATTCGAGCCCCTTCCCCGTGTGCGGGCTGCGCTTTGCAGCTTTCTCTTCTGGGCTCATCTACCATTGACTTCCCGGGCCGGTTCCCAGGAAGGCGCAGGCAAGGCGTCCAGATGGCTTGTGTCATCCTGGCAGAGCAGGGTAGACACTCTCCTGCAGGTGCGCTCCCGCGGTGCCAGGACGGATCACAATCGGCTGCTCGCTCGGTGCCTATGCCAGTGGCAGTGGCCTTGGCGGTGGCTGTCTGAAGAGGTATTCGAGCCCGCTTCCCTGTCTGTCTGGCTGCACTTTGCACTCTCCTGCAGGTGCGCTCCCGCGGTGCCAGGACGGATCAGATCGGGTGCTAGCTCGGTGCCGGTGCGGGTGCCAGTGGCAGTGGCCAAGGCTGTGGCTGTCTGAGGAGGCGTTCGAGCCCCTTCCCCGTCTCTGGACTGCGCTTTACACTCTCCTGCAGGTGCGCTCCCTCAGTGCCAGGATGATCTGATTGGGTGCTTGCTTGGTGGGGCAGTCAACCTCTCCCCCTCTGGCCAAGCTTGAGGGGAAACTGTTGACTCCTGCTCCTGCAAATCGTTCTCCCTCTGTTCATGCTTCTCCTCTTCCTCTTCCTCCTCCTCCTCTTCCTTCTCCTTGCTCTGCCACCCCACCACCTGCTGGTCCTTTCTCTGCCCCTCTTCCTTGTCCTCACCCACATCCTCCTCCTAGTCCTGCCCCTCCTCCCTGAGAATCCAGGAAGACTGACTGGATATCTGGGAGCAGGTTACAGGGAGTGTGAGTGTGTTTGTGTTTGTGTGTGTGTGTGTGTGTGTGTGTGTGTGTGTGTGTGTGTGTGTGTGTGTGTGTGTGGGTAGGATGATTATTGGTTCACTCTTTGAAACTTGGAATGCTGGCTCCTAGGCTCTCAGTTCTGACGACACCCCACCCCACCCCACCCCACCACACCACACCACACCACACCACACCACACCACACCACACCACACCCTGACCTCCATCCTCATTGTCCATGCTGCCATCCATTCCTCCTTGTGAACCCTGGCACCGCCCATGTCGGAGAAGATAGAAGGGCACGCTCGCCAGCTTGGAAGATGCTCCTGGATCGCTGGAGCCCACGGAACTTGGAACTTAGAACATGGTGTTTGGCCCAAGTTTATGGGAGTCAAGTAAGAGACAACTTGTGGTTGTTGAGTATGACAGACTATATTATCCTCTATTTATGTAATTATTTAATTATTAAAATAGGACATTTGACAATAGATGATAAGTGGATTTTTACACTTTTTTGGAGATAATCGTGGCAAGTCATTTCATTATTTCATTATTTAAATCAATGATGGTATCATTTTCTTCTCTACCCATGGATGAACCATGAGACATTATCTCATCACTCATTCATTTTTTTGTTCAAATCTGGGATTAAATAATCATCTCTAATTTTTTGCTAAGACTTGTAGAAGTTAAGTAGAAAATACCGTCAAATAATTCAATTATTTATTTATTTATTTATTTATTTATTTATTTATTAAAATCTGCATTATTTATTCAGTGATCACTGGAGTTTGAGCCTCTTTCTGGTTGTCAAATGTGCCAGACAATCACATCATCTGAATTCATACTGATTTACCCTCCAAAATTGGGACACTGTGAAATCCAGTGATTACTGATTACGTAATAATAGATTTTAATGATTAAATGATTAAATAATTTAAAAAAACTGGAAGATTTCACATTATCAATTCCCAAGAGGATGCACCAGAACCAAGACATTAAGGACACAGCAATCACTGACTATAAAAATTGAACAATTTAAAAATCAGATGATCAGAAGATCTTGTCTAATGAATACTGTCACGTACATGTCACGACACTCCACCAAGACACTGCAGTCATGATGAGGTTGCTGTGGTAGCCAGGTCCCCAGCAGCAGGGCCTGAGACAGCAGTGATGGAGGTGCCTTCACCTGCAGAGCCAAGAGAGAGCAGCATCTCACTCTCTGTGATGTCATTCCTAGCAATGCTGCCTTGGCAACCACTATGATGCTGCCTGTGCCTCTGGTGCTGCTGCTTGTCCTTCTCATAGTGGAGGGCAGTGAAGGCCGTAATGTGCATGGTTTGCTGCAAAATGCTACACTCCACACTTGTCTTGTTCATATTGTGATGCTTCCTCTAGGTGAGACTCTGGCAATTTCTCGACTTGACCTCCCATTTGGGGAAAAGGCCAGAGAGAGAGAGAGAGAGAGAGAGAGAGAGAGAGAGAGAGAGAGAGAGAGAGAGAAAGGCACACAGTCTGGTAAGCACACAAGCACGCTGCAACACAAGCATGCCTACATAGAAAGACAGACACACAGGCACGCATATACACAGACAACATGTAGCATGCACTTCTTAGCCTGCATGTTTCTGGGATCCCTACTCGGGTGTTTCCCCTCCTGGTAGGTTTCCTGGCTGCCCGAGGTTTCTGAGCAGTGAGTGAACATCGAAGACTGCCTCAGTGGGCTGTGCGTGTGTTGGGGACTGGCAGTGTCCTGGGTGCAGATGGATGATGGGTGGGGGTGTCCTAGCCTGTGCTGGGTCTCTGCTCGTCGGCCTTGTAGGACAGATCAAGATATAGGAATCTCAACTCCCTCTTAGGCACCATGTCTACCAGCACACACCATGATGATAACGTACACTACTTTTCTCCTATTTTCTACCCAAACCCCTAACACTAATCTAATCAGGATTTAAAAAAAAAAAAAAAAGAAAAAAAAAGAGAGAAAAATCATGTTCTTTAACCAGTTCTCTTGGCAAGTGAGAGGATTATAATAAACAAAAGAATACTAAGACTCCACAAGGAGAGAGAGACACAAAACAAAAGCAAAAGCCTAAGGCACCCGGTATTCCCAGGCGGTCTCCCATCCAAGTACTGACCAGGCCCGACCCTGCTTAGCTTCGGAGACCAGACGAGATCGGGCGCCTTCAGGGTGGTATGGACATAGATGAGGGCTGCTGTCTCCTGGGGCCTCATCAGCCTGCATTGCTCTCGCCAGCCTGCCAGGGAGCCCAGCCGAGCACAGCCCACTACCGGTGCCTGTGCCAGTGGCTGTGGCCATGGCGGTGGCGGGCTGAGGAGGCATTCGAGCCCCTTCCCTGTGTGCGGGCTGCGGTTTGCAGCTTTCTCTTCTGGGCTCATCTACCATTGACTTCCCGGGCCGGTTCCCAGGAAGGCGCGGGCAAGGCGTCCAGATGGCTTGTGTCATCCTGGCAGAGCAGGGTAGACACTCTCCTGCAGGTGCGCTCCCGCGGTGCCAGGACGGATCACATCGGGTGCTCGCTCGGTGCCGGTGCCAGTGGCAGTGGCCTTGGCAGTGGCTGTCTGAAGAGGTATTCGAGCCCGCTTCCCTGTCTGCTGGCTGCACTTTGCACTCTCCTGCAGGTGCGCTCCCGCGGTGCCAGGACGGATCAGATCGGGTGCTAGCTCAGTGCCTATGCGGGTGCCAGTGGCAGTGGCCATGGCTGTGGCTGTCTGAGGAGGCGTTCGAGCCCCTTCCCAGTCTGCTGGACTGCGCTTTGCACTCTCCTGCAGGTGCGCTCCCGCGGTGCCAGGACAGATCTGATCTGGTGCTTGCTTGGTGGGGCAGTCATCCTCTCCCCCTCAGGCCAGACTTGAGGGGAAACTGTTGACTCCTGCTCCTGCAAATCCTTCTCCCTCTGTTCATGCTTCTCCTCTTCCTCTTCCTCCTCCTCCTCTTCCTTCTCCCTGCTCTGCCACCCCACCACCTGCTGGTCCTTTCTCTGCCCCTCTTCCTTGTCCTCACCCACATCCTCCTCCTAGTCCTGCCCCTCCTCCCTGAGAATCCAGGAAGACTGACTGGATATCTGGGAGCAGGTTACAGGGAGTGTGAGTGTGTTTGTGTGTGTGTGTGTGTGTGTGTGTGTGTGTGTGTGTGTGTGTGTGTGTGTGTGTGTGTGTGTGGGTAGGATGATTATTGGTTCACTCTTTGAAACTTGGAATGCTGGCTCCTAGGCTCTCAGTTCTGACGACACCCCACCCCTCCCCACCCCACCCCACCACACCACACCACACCACACCACACCACAACACCCTGACCTCCATCCTCATTGTCCATGCTGCCATCCATTCCTCCTTGTGAACCCTGGCACCGCCCATGTCGGAGAAGATAGAAGGGCACGCTCGCCAGCTTGGAAGATGCTCCTGGATCGCTGGAGCCCACGGAACTTGGAACTTAGAACATGGTGTTTGGCCCAAGTTTATGGGAGTCAAGTAAGAGACAACTTGTGGTTGTTGAGTATGACAGACTATATTATCCTCTATTTATGTAATTATTTAATTATTAAAATAGGACATTTGATAATAGATGATAAGTGGATTTTTCCACTTTTTTGGAGATAATCGTGGCAAGTCATTTCATTATTTCATTATTTAAATCAATGATGGTATCATTTTCTTCTCTACCCATGGATGAACCATGAGACATTATCTCATCACTCATTCATTTTTTTTGTTCAAATCTGGGATTAAATAATCATCTCTAATTTTTTGCTAAGACTTGTAGAAGTTAAGTAGAAAATACCGTCAAATAATTCAATTTATTTATTTATTTATTTATTTATTTATCTATTAAAATCTGCACTCTTTATTCAGTGATCACTGGAGTTTGAGCCTCTTTATGGTTGCCAAATGTGCCAGACAATCACATCATCTGAATTCATACTGATTTACCCTCAAAATTGGGACACTGTGAAATCCAGTGATTACTGATTACATAATAATAGATTTTAATGAATAAATGATTAAATAATTTAAAAAATTGGATGATTTCGCATTATCCCAATTCCCAAGAGGATGCACCAGAACCAAGACATTAAGGACACAGCAATCACTGACTATAAAAATTGAACAATTTAAAAATCAGATCATCAGAAGATCTTGTCTAATGAATACTGTCACTCACATGTCACGACACTCCACCAAGACACTGCAGTCATGATGAGGTTGCTGTGGTAGCCAGGTCCCCAGCAGCAGGGCCTGAGACAGCAGTGATGGAGGTGCCTTCACCTGCAGAGCCAAGAGAGAGCAGCATCTCACTCTCTGTGATGTCATTCCCAGCAATGCTGCCTTGGCAACCACTATGATGCTGCCTGTGCCTCTGGTGCTGCTGCTTGTCCTTCTCATAGTAGAGGGCAGTGAAGGCCGTAATGTGCATGGTTTGCTGCAAAATGCTA
>JANBXA010000359.1:0-35000 GCA_030556225.1 Cricetiscus sungorus | reverse complement strand
CCTAGGCTCTCAGTTCTGCCCACACCCCACCACACCCCACCCCACCACACCCCACCACACCACACCACACCACAACACACCACAAAACACCCTGACGTCCATCCTCATCGTCCATGCTGCCATCCATTCCTCCTTGTGAACCCTGGCACCGCCCATGTCGGAGAAGATAGAAGGGCACGCTCGCCAGCTTGGAAGATGCTCCTGGATCACTGGAGCCCAGGGAACTTGGAACTTAGAACATGGTGTTTGGCCCAAGTTTATGGGAGTCAAGTAAGAGACAACTTGTGGTTGTTGAGTATGACAGACTATATTATCCTCTATTTATGTAATTATTTAATTATTAAAATAGGACATTTGATAATAGATGATAAGTGGATTTTTACACTTTTTTGGAGATAATCGTGGCAAGTCATTTCATTATTTCATTATTTAAATCAATGATGGTATCATTTTCTTCTCTACCCATGGAATAATCATGACACATTATCTCATCACTCATTCATTTTTTTGTTCAAATCTGTGATTAAATAATCATCTCTAATTTTTGCTAAGACTTGTAGAAGTTAAGTAGAAAATACCGTCAAATAATTCAATTTATTTATTTATTTATTTATTTATTTATTTATTTATTAAAATCTGCATTATTTATTCAGTGATCACTGGAGTTTGAGCCTCTTTATGGTTGTCAAATGTGCCAGACAATCACATCATCTGAATTCATACTGATTTACCCTCTCAAAATTGGGACACTGTGAAATCCAGTGATTACTGATTACGTAATAATAGATTTTAATGATTAAATGATTAAATAATTTAAAAAAACTGGATGATTTCACATTATCAATTCCCAAGAGGATGCACCAGAACCAAGACATTAAGGACACAGCAATCACTGACTATAAAAATTGAACAATTTAAAAATCAGATCATCAGAAGATCTTGTCTAATGAATACTGTCACTTACATGTCACGACACTCCACCAAGACACTGCAGTCATGATGAGGTTGCTGTGGTAGCCAGGTCCCCAGCAGCAGGGCCTGAGACAGCAGTGATGGAGGTGCCTTCACCTGCAGAGCCAAGAGAGAGCAGCATCTCACTCTCTGTGATGTCATTCCTAGCAATGCTGCCTTGGCAACCACTATGATGCTGCCTGTGCCTCTGGTGCTGCTGCTTGTCCTTCTCATAGTGGAGGGCAGTGAAGGCCGTAATGTGCATGGTTTGCTGCAAAATGCTACACTCCACACTTGTCTTGTTCATATTGTGATGCTTCCTCTAGGTGAGACTCTGGCAATTTCTCGACTTGACCTCCCATTTGGGGAAAATGCCAGAGAGAAAGAGAAGAGAGAGAGAGAGAGAGAGAGAGAGAGAGAGAGAGAGAGAGAGAGAGAGAGAAAGGCACACAGTCTGGTAAGCACACAAGCACGCTGCAACACAAGCATGCCTACATAGAAAGACAGACACACAGGCACGCGTATACACAGACAACATGTAGCATGCAGTTCTTAGCCTGTATGTTTCTGGGAGATCCCTACTCGGGTGTTTCCCCTCCTGGTAGGTTTCCTGGCTGCCCGAGGTTTCTGGGCGGTGAGTGAACATCGAAGATTGCCTCAGTGGGCTGTGCGTGTGTTGGGGACTGGCAGTGTCCTGGGTGCAGGTGGATGATGGGTGGGGGTGTCCTAGCCTGTGCTGGGTCTCTGCTCGTGGGCCTTGTAGGACAGATCAAGATATAGGAATCTCAACTCCCTCTTAGGCACCATGTCTACCAGCACACACCATGATGATAATGTACACTACTTTTCTCCTATTTTCTACCCAAACCCCTAACCCTAATCTAATCAGGATTTAAAAAAAAAAAAAAAAAAAAAAAAGGAAAGAGAGAAAAATCATGTTCTTTAACCAGTTCTCTTGGCAAGTGAGAGGATTATAATAAACAAAAGAATACTAAGACTCCACAAGGAGAGAGAGAGACACAAAACAAAAGCAAAAGCCTACGGCACCCGGTATTCCCAGGCGGTCTCCCATCCAAGTACTAACCAGGCCCGACCCTGCTTAGCTTCCGAGATCAGACGAGATCGGGCGCGTTCAGGGTGGTATGGCCATAGACGAGGGCGGCTGTCTCCTGGCGCCTCATCAGCCTGCATTGCTCTCGCCATCCTGCCAGGGAGCCCAGCCGAGCACAGCCCACTACCGGTGCCGGTGCCAGTGGCTGCGGCTCCATGGCAGTGGCGGGCTGAGGAGGCCTTTCAGCCCCTTCCCAGTGTGCGGGCTGCGGTTTGCAGCTTTCTCTTCTGGGCTCATCTACCATTGATTTCCCGGGCCGGTTCCCAGGAAGGCGCGGGCAAGGCGTCCAGATGGCTTGTGTCATCCTGGCAGACAGGGTAGACACTCTCCTGCAGGTGCGCTGCCGCGGTGCCAGGACAGGATCAGATCTGGTGCTCTGCTCGGTGCCTATGCCAGTGGCAGTGGCCTTGGCAGTGGCTGTCTGAAGAGGTATTCGAGCCCCCTTCCTGTCTGCTGGCTGCACTTTGCACTTTGCACTCTCCTGCAGGTGCGCTCCTGCGGTGCCAGGACGGATCAGATCCGGTGCTAGCTCAGCGCCGGTGCGGGTGCCAGTGGCAGTGGCCATGGCGGTGGCTGTCTGAGGAGGCGTTCGAGCCCCTTCCCAGTCTGCTGGCTGCGCTTTGCACTCTCCTGCAGGTGCGCTCCCGCAGTGCCAAGACAGATCTGATCGGTTGCTTGCTTGGTTGGGCAGTCATCCTCTCCCCCTCAGGCCAGACTTGCGGGGAAACTGTTGACATCCTGCTCCTGCAAATCCTTCTCCCTCTGTTCATGCTTCTCCTCTTCCTCTTCCTCCTCCCTCCTCTTCCTTCTCCTTGCTCTGCCACCCCACCACCTGCTGGTCCTTTCTCTGCCCCTCTTCCTTGTCCTCACCCACATCCTCCTCCCTAATCCTGCCCCTCCTCCCTGAGAATCCAGGGAAGACTGACTGCGATATCTGGGAGCAGGTTACAGGGAGTGTTTTAGTGTGTGTGTGTGTGTGTTTTGTGTTTGTGGTGGGTAGGATGATTATTGGTTCACTCTTTGAAACTTGGAATGCTGGCTCCTAGGCTCTCAGTTCTGCCCACATACCCCACCCCACCAACACCACACCACACCACAACACATCCCTGACCTCCATCCTCATCGTCCATGCTGCCATCCATTCCTCCTTGTGAACCCTGGCACCGCCCATGTCGGAGAAGACAGAAGGGCACGCTCGCCAGCTTGGAAGATGCTCCTGGATCACTGGAGCCCAGGGAACTTGGAACTTAGAACCTGGTGTTTGGCCCAAGTTTATGGGAGTCAAGTAAGAGACAACTTGTGGTTGTTCAGTATGACAGACTATATTATCCTCTATTTATGTAATTATTTAATTATTAAAATAGGACATTTGATAATAGATGATAAGTGGATTTTTACACTTTTTTGGAGATAATCGTGGCAAGTCATTTCATTATTTCATTATTTAAATCAATGATGGTATCATTTTCTTCTCTACCCATGGATGAATCATGAGACATTATCTCATCACTCATTCATTTTTTTCAAATCTGTGATTAAATAATCATCTCTAATTTTTGCTAAGACTTGTAGAAGTTAAGTAGAACATACCGTCAAATAATTCAATTTTATTTATTTATTTATTTATTTATATTTAATTTTATTAAAATCTGCATTATTTATTCAGTGATCACTGGAGTTTGAGCCTCTTTATCTGTTGTCAAATGTGCCAGACAATCACATCATCTGAATTCATACTGATTTACCCTCAAAATTGGGACACTGTGAAATCCAGTGATTACTGATTTCATAATAATAGATTTTAATGATTAAATTGATTAATAAAGCACTGTGGCCAATGAGATAACAAGATAGGCGGGACTAGGAGACCAGGAGGAGGAGACAGGAAGTAGTAGGGGTCAAGATGTAGCCGTGGAAGGAGCAGGACGCCTGCCGCGGCTTCCCGATAAGACGACCACGTGGAAATAATTAGATAAGTAGAAATGGGTTAATAATTAAGGCAGAGCTAGCCCATAAACAGTAATGGTAACTGGCCAACAGGATTATATCAAATACAGAGTCTCTGAGTGTTATTTGGGGCACACGTGGTTGCAGGACAATGGCGGAAGAACCAGCGGCAGCTGGCGGGGAAACCTGCTGTAACATAATGGTGTCAGAAGTGGAACTGAGAACTTTCGCTTAAAACTTAACGAAAGCTAAAAAAATAGTTTTTAGAAACAAGGGAACAGAGACTAGCAAGACCTCTTAATAGCAGCATTTTCTCGGTTGGATTTGTTTTGTTGTAGACAGAGATTTGTGTGGCTCCTTTAAGAGAGGTTTCCAAAATTAGCATAAGTGGCAAAAAAGCCACCTGGCTTTTAAAGAGCTCTGCTAACAATTCATTGGTGTGTAGGAGAGCTGCAATGAAGGTTTACACTGTGTTTTAAAAAATACGCTGGCTTGGGAGATAAAAAAGAAATGGGATACAATGATTTAAAAAAGAAAAAAGGAAATGGAATGGATGGGTATCCCAGCACTCGGGAGACAGAGGCAAGCAGATCTCTGTGATTTCAAAGTAAACCTGGTATGCAGTGAATTCCAGGACAGATAAAAGTTACACAGAGAAACCCTGTCTCAAAATATGTAAAAATAGAAGTAGAATAAATAGAATAATAAAAAAGCCACGTAAAGATGGAAAACACAGAGAGATTTTGGATACTATACGCGATTCTGTTGTCTTTAAATTGTTTGATTGCTGAGAAAATAACTACTGATAAAAGAAATGCTGCTGGATTAACTCAATTTATAAATTTTAAAAATGCTTTGACTCCAAAATTTGAGCCTAAGGACAAGCTACTGGGGAAAAGGATTTCTATTTTTGTTTCCACAGAAAATGAAAAGCTATGGATTTCTTCCAGACTTATGTGGTTTGATCAAGCTAGACCCCCTGAAACAATGCCCCAGATTATCCAACATTCAAAGCAGTTGAGATAAAGCCTTGCAGACTACTGCCAAGATTTCTGCATCTTCTTTGGACCCCCATAGACCGCGCCTCTACCAGCAGGAAGTAGTTTGGAAAGAACGACTCCCAAATTTCCAAATATTGTTTATAAATGTTTGTTTTCATTTAAATGGGCTTGATTATAAATGGTTATAACCACAAGCAATCTTTTTAAAGGTAAAAAGGGAATTATGGTATAGATATGAATACTTTGCTTTGAAATGGATTTTCTTTTGTTGATACAATTTAAGGTCAATTTTGTGATATGTATATTTCTCCTCTTGTTTAGGTATTGTGTTTATATAACTCATTGGAAAATGTAATGTATAATTTAATACAGATTAGAGAGTTACCTATGATAATCAATACTTGGAGTTAAGTTAGTTAGGATTTCTAGATATGCAGAGATGTATTTGAGATGAATAGGCATTCTTCAAACCTTTCAAAGACCTACAGAATATGGCATTTAAAATGGTTTAGGGATTTTCTTGACAGGGAGGCACTACTGCTCCTGGTAACACCACCTACAGAAGAAAGGAAGATGGACATCGAAGAAACAAATTATGAAGTTTGCTTCTAATATGGCAAGACTAGCCATTTGAGCAAGGTACTTCTCTTGTCTAGACTGTTTGATTTTATGTTGTAGAAACTGGACATGCAGGACCCACAAAACGGTGACTGCTGATGCAAGATGGACATTGCTACAGGATTCCTGCTTCATGGAAGAGGCTGCCAGACAGCCAGACAGTCTACAGGACACACAGAAAAGTTTCCTGCCTTGTTGAGGAGTCTGGACACACACTATGGCCTATGGGCTGAAGATGGAACGTTAAGAAGAACTTCGGGTGACTGACCAGGCAATGAATTGTCTCTGTCATTTCTAGAGTTTATATATTATCCTTCTGTGGTCTTTGATTGAGTTGAAGACAGGTAGTTATGGATATAGTTTTCCTTAGTTAGGTTTAAAGATAAGTTACATATAGGACTTTAGACTCACAAAGATAGGATAGATGATATTTTAAGTCTTACAAAATGTTAATGGACTAAATATTGTTAACTGTGATTCTTATTTGATAACTGTTGTATGTTATATTTTGCTATGTTAAGGTTAAACCCCCTTCTTTTACTTTAGACAGAAAAGAGGAGATGATGGGAGATGTGATTCTGTATATATGTTTCTCATACTGGTTAATAAAGCACTGTGGCCAATGAGATAACAAGATAGGCGGGACTAGGAGACCAGGAGGAGGAGACAGGAAGTAGTAGGGGTCGAGATGTAGCCGTGGAAGGAGCAGGACGCCTGCCGCAGCTTCCCGATAAGACGACCACGTGGAAATAATTAGATAAGTAGAAATGGGTTAATAATTAAGGCAGAGCTAGCCCATAAACAGTAATGATAACTGGCCAACAGGATTATATCAAATACAGAATCTCTGTTATTTGGGGCACACGTGGTTGCAGGACAATGGCAGCAGAACCAGCGGCAGCTGGCGGGGAAACCTGCTGTAACACATTGCAGATAATTGGAGCCAGGAGCTGTACCCGAGCTTGAGGGACTGTGAGATCCAGTGATTACTGATTACATAATAATGGATTTTAATGATTAAATGATTAAGTAATTTAAAAACATGGATAGTTTTTCATCATCAATTCCTGAGAGGATGCACCAGAACCGAGACATGAAGGACACAGCCATCACAATTTAAAAATTCAATAATTTAATAATCACATGATCAGAAGATCTTGTCTAGTGAATTCTGTCCAGCACATGTCATGACACTCTACCAAGTCACTGCAGTCATGATGAGGCTACTGTGGTGGCCAGGTCCAAAACAGCAGGGGATGTGGCAGCAGAGATGGAGGTGCCTTCACCTGCAGAGCCAAGAGAGAGCAGCTCCTCACTCTCTGTGTTGTCATACCCAGCAATGCTACCTTGGCAAACCCTATGATGCTGCCTGTTCCTCTGGTGCTGCTGTTTGTTCTTCTCATAGTAGAGGTCAGTGAAGGCAGAGATGTGGATGAAGAGCTGCATGGTGCCCCCTTTGAGATTGCCACACTCCACACTTGTCTTGGTCGTATCATGATGCTTTCTCCAGGTGGGACTCTGGCCATTTCTTGACTTTACCCCCCATTTGGGGAATATGACCTCCCCTGTGTAAGAGAAAAGAGAGAGAGAGATAGAGAGTGAGAGAGAGAGAGAGAGCTATTTTTTCATCTGTGTCATGCCTTTCTTGTCTAGGAGCTCATATCTCCTCCAAAATACACAGTTTTTCCCTTTGCAATCTTATATTTGATGTCTCAGGAAGCTGTGTAGAGTGGGAAAATGGGAAGACTGTAGATAAGGTCATCACCAGGAGGCCAGGGCAGTGGTCGTTACCTAGCAGTCATCTTAGAAGGTATCAACAGTGTCAAGGAGAACCTCTGTAATCTGTCTGTGTTTATACGAGATTGGCTCCCTTCTGTGTATTAAAAAGAATTTCCCTACACAATATGGTATATCATCTGGGTATTGCTGTCCTGGAGACCATGGTGAGAGTGTATATAGGAGCCATGGAGGGGGACACAGATATTGGAGGAGGTACATATGAAGGTGGACAGACACAAGGCAAGAGGGATCTGTGTGTGCAGTTTCAGGGGCTTGGTGTGGGATGGTGTTTTACCCACAGGTTCATGTGTTGTCCCATTCTATCTGTGGGTACTTGTTTCTTTTGTATGTGTCTGGTGTCCTGGAGGTAAATGATGAAGGCACCTAGAGGGCATCTTGCGGGTACACCTGGAATGTTGTGAGAAGTCCCTGTAAAGAACAACAGAGGATATATGCCTAATAGCTACATCCAAGAGATTGGTTGTTAAGCATGTCCTTTATGCTACAGAACACTTGATGTTTCTGTAGGCTTCACTAAGGGTGGTATGTAAGGTATCCAGGAACCCTACCTGTATTCATTCTGGGTCTTCTGAGGGATGACAGGGTCCAAAAACAAATTGTTTCAGGGCAGTGAAGAAGATGTCCCATCTCTTCTCCACACTCCTTGGAATTGAGCCCTTGCAGCAGTTCAAGATGATGAGAATTTCTGGCAACCTTGAATCCCAAAAAGTAGCTTCAAACTCCACTGATCACAGATTACATAAGGAATACTTTACATAATAAAATGACAAAATAATTTGATATTTCAGACATGAATCATAAAGGATGCGATCCTCAGTGATTTAAATTTTTAATAAATTTAATAATGTGGCAATCAGATGACCTTGCCTAATGAAATCTGTTTGGATAATGTCATCATATGGCACCGAGTTTCTGCAGTCCTGACAATGCTGCTTCAGCAGCTGGTATACTTGCTGTGGCGCCTGCTATTTCACTTGCTGAGCCGAGAGAGAAGCTAGTTGCACTCTGTGACATCATCCCTGGTAATGCATCTGTGATGGTGATGGGCCTCTGGTGCTGCCACTTGTTCTTCTCATAGTAGAGTAAGGTGAAAGAAGGAATTTGGAGGAAGAACAGCTAGCACTCAATCTGACTGCCACACAAAGCTTGGTCAAATTGTTGCACTTCTTCTCATTGGAGAGCATGACACCTTCTAGACTATCTCCCAGTGACCCTGGAGCTCTGGGCACTGCTGCATATTCTCGGGCATCTGTTCTAAAACCTGCCATAGCCAAACACTAAACTCCGGCTCTACCCAATAGATGACATCATATCATTTAAATATTATATACGTCAATAATTGAATGCCTAGTTGACCCCCACAAGTTGGCACCAAACTCAAGTGATCATTGATGAAGTAATAGTGTATATAACAAGAAAATCTGTAATAATTAATTAGTTAATTTCACATAATTGACTCTCAGGGAGTAATGGCCAGACTCCAGTCAGGAAGGAGGAAAGATTATATTAAGCAAATAAATTTGTGATTAAGAAGCACACTTAACTACCCCAAAGTGAAGACATACTGGACTATTCCAGGAATACGTAATGATTTCCTTATGTAATAAAATAAATAAATAGAGAAATAAATAGGTAGATGGTCTTTCATATTAACTCCCATGAGGTGCTTAACTTAGGGTCTATGGGAGACTTAAAACTTATCACCTGTTTAAATAGCTAAATAATCAAATGATGATATAATGTCTCATCATCCACTCCCCACCTGTGAAACCAAACCTGACTCATGCTCGATAATGTCACAGTCTATTTAAATAATTTAAACAGAATTAAACATTTAGATGGTCTTGCATACTTGACACCCACAAGATGGCACAAAACTCCAGTGATTATCTATTATCTAATGATCTGGTTTTTTTAATTATATAATCAGGACATAAAGCAGCCTGGCAGGATTTGTCTCTTTCTAGACTCTCACAAAATTGTGTTCAAATCCATTGATCACTGGTTATTTAATCATAGATTTGAATACAAAATGAATAAATTAATAAAGTGACATTGTGTATCAAAAGTTTCATAGTATATCAGATAATTAATGTTAGTCAGTGATCTCATTAGAGATGAATTCCTGTCCAATTATTCCTCAGTCTGATCTAATATATGGATGGGAACCTTCCTGTAAGAATTCAACGATGGAAAATTCACCTTTTGTTGGATAAATATGAGCCCTTTTATTTTCTTAATCAATAGGTATGTTACTTATGGAAGATGGAATTCATCAACAAACGTGTTTGAACTGTTTTTCCACAGACAATATTCCCTGATATTAGATAACATTTAATTGTGTAATATTAATAGCTCCAGGCCAACATCCACAGATTTGAACACAAATCTTGTCATTAAAGGAAGTATGGAACACATAGCTTGGGAGATAAAATATCCAGTATCTCATCTGCTCTCTGCCTCTTGTGCCCATGCTGTAAGAATAGAGAATTCCACCATTGTTTCCAGGCAATAGTTAAGATCAAACATTCTGTAACATTCTGGTAACACTTCCACATACTTAAACAACCCCACCCATTCACGGGCTTGCATTATATCCTCATTGATTTTCTCCCAAAACTGCAAAGCTCTTTGTTGACTTATACTTATTTTCGATTATCCTGCTAAATAATTACATGGCACTAGTATTCTAAATTTGAAAGTGAAAACATCACTATACCATTCAATTAGATTGATAATTATTTAATAATATTTTTATACTCCAATTTTTATATTTCCAGAATGTAGACAATACCATTCTTGTGCCTCTAGGTTAACCCAGATTTATTTATTGAAAGAAAAATAAGCTTTTCGCCATTTTATCTTTAGAACAACTAGACCACATGGTATAGTTGTAAATGTAAGGAGAAAGTAGGTAGGTGATGTTGCAATGCACAAAGACACACAGAGAAAAACAAATATACTCACACACACACACCACACACTTGCACAAACACTACAACAAACACATTATGCAAAAACGCCAGTTATGCTAAGAGACAACCATGCTCACAGAGCTTCCATGCAACAAGAACAAATAACTTACTCTGGACTCCTGGGAAATTATTGTAAAAAAACCCGAGAAGAGAGAATTTTTATATGAAACTTCTCTGTGTCCCCAAGTAATGAGAAATGACTTACTAAATCAAAATGTGTTCTATTTCTGAGGCAAAGAAGATTAATAACTGCAATCATTACAGAGTTTGATAAGGGTTTACTTAACTTTATTAGATTAATCTACCATGGTCTTAGCATAGAGTGTTAGAAAATACATTTGCTCTTCTCAAAATGATAGAAATATAGCAAATAAATACATTTTTGACATTTTTCAATAATTGTTTTAACACTTGTCACTTGTAAATTGAAACGCTGTTAGTCACTTTGAAACATTACAAGCTGTCCCTGCTGCTCAGACGTGGGGCTGCTTGCCTAGGCTCATAGGGGCCAGGGAGCAGCCACACCCATGCCAGGAACAGACAAGCACACACCACGCCCTTGTAGGCCACGACCAGTGCCGACCTGCTGAGCCCTGCGCTCCACATCCTGCACAGCATGGTCGCCTTAGCAACCCGGCAGACCCCACATGCCACGCCTCGGCCACGCCCAAAGACCCTGCACACAACCAGAGCGCGGGCCACGCCCACACAGGAGAAGTGGAGAACGCGGGCGGGGCGGGGCCGGGCAGGTGACATCACCCACTACTCGACTACCTCCAGAATGACAAATGCAACCAGGACCCCAAGCCTGGGCAGGATCAGCAGAACCGGAACCGCAGGCCGGAAGTGGAGTGAGCAGGTCTGAGGAGGAGGAGGAAGTGGGGGCGGGGCAGCAGCAGGAGGCAGAAGTGGGGGAGCAGGAGCCACGCTGGCATCACGGGGCGGCCGAGCAGGACTGTGAACACAGGCACAGCCACCACCGCCGCA
Source organism: Cricetiscus sungorus (assembly GCA_030556225.1). Taxonomy (NCBI): domain Eukaryota; kingdom Metazoa; phylum Chordata; class Mammalia; order Rodentia; family Cricetidae; genus Cricetiscus; species Cricetiscus sungorus. The sequence goes on along the minus strand of JANBXA010000359.1, from coordinate 23,610 downwards.
GGGGCGACCATGCTCGATCCTGCTCCCTGTGCTCCCCCAGGCCCAGGTGCAGAGCCTGGAACCACTGAGCGGGTGTGTGGTCTCCACCCAGCCACGCCTACCGCCGCTGACGTCACGCCTCCATGCTGGGTGTGGTCTCCTGTTTCCATTGCTCTGTGTTGAGATTGGGGATCCCTGCCGCCCATGCCTTTCCTCAGGCGCCGCTCCCTCCTCATTTGAATATCACGCTCATTTGCATACTCGCTCCTCACTTGCATATCCCTCGCTCATTACCATGGTGTGTGCCTGGCCCTCTCATTAATGCAGATCGTCCCAGAATATTCATGAGACACATTTACATATACAATAAAAACAAAGGGAGCGGGTTCACAGGGTCATAAGTGCACTGCTGAGTCAGGGTCTATACAGTTGAGGATGTGAGTATGCAAATGCATGAGGTGTTAGGCAAATTGCATAGGATTGGTGCAGCCCAACCTATATTTGCATATCATTTGCATGTCATGGTTTATGCAAACACGTCCATGAATATGCAAATGTGCACCATACTCCAGGATGACAGGGAACCCTTTGTCCCTGCAGTTCCCATGAACCCCCTGCTCCGACCCTGTGACCTCCTGGTGACCTCAGGTTTGAAAGTTCGTGGGGGTGGTGCCTGTGGTGGGGAAAGTTTCCTGGAAAATCTGAAATTATTTGAAGCAGAAGTGACTTCACCTCCACAGTTTCCACGAATCTGCAGAAATAAAACTAGAAACTGTTTAACGGTGAAAAGTTTTCGTTTATTTTTTTACCCCCACCTGCCCATGTTTCTCAAAGCTTAAATTATTAAATACGAGGTAAAAAAAAAAGTGTCACATTTTTCTGAATATTTCCACGATGGTCCAAAGTCAAAGTTATGTAATTCTATAAAAATTAATTTGTCACGTTTTACCGAATCTGACAATAATTGCACAACATCCTAAATTGTTTATTATAAAAAGTTAATTCCTCAAGATTTCCAAAATCCTGAGTTAATGGAAAAATAATTTTATTTATTTTGCACATTTTCAATGAATCTGCCCACGGCTTTCCAGGAATTTTAACATTTTAATAAAAAACATTTTCTGTATCACGTTTTTCCCGATTCTGCCAATCAATTTCCAAAGATCTAACTTATTTAATAGAAAAATAATTTCAATTTCCACAATTTTCCTGAATCTGTCAATCGAGTGTTAAAAATCAAATTATTTGAATAATTTAATCGCAGGCAGATTCTCAAATCCTCAAATTTCTAAATCACTCAATAGAAAATTGATTTCACTTCCAAAATTTTCACTAATCTGCCAATGATTGCCCAAAATTCAAAATGAATTATAACAAAAATTAATTTTGCACATTCATGACGAATCTGGCCATGACTGTCCAAAACACTAAATTATTGAACACAAAAATAATTTTATTTTCCTATTTTTAACCAACCTGGCAGGAAATTTCCAGAAATCTCAATCATTTAAAAGAAAAATAATTTCATTTCTCTCGTTCATCGTGTACGTGCCAATGACTTTCATAAAACCTGAATGATTCAATGCAAAGCATTTACTTCCTTGCATTTTCCACTAATGCGCTAATGGCTTTGCCGGAAATGTAAAATATTTAATAGATGAATAATTTTGTAACCTACATGATTCCCGAATCTGCCAGTGACCTTCCAGAAATCAGTTTTATTTAATAATAATAAAAAAATATTAGTCACATTTTTCATGAATCTGCCTATGATGATCCAAAACTCAACACTAATTAATTTCGAAAAATTTAATTCCTCACCCTTTTGATGAATCTGACAATGATTGTACAAAATCCTAAATTTTTTAATACAGTTTGTCCCTTTTTTTCAAAAATCAAATTTTTATTAGAAAATTATTTCCAATTATCACACATTTTTTTACTAATCTGACAAAGATTTTCCAAAAACCTAAATTATTTAACACAGAAAAAATTTAGTTTCTTACGAATCTGCCAATTACTTTCACAGAAATTTAATTTTCAATAGAAAACTAATTTTGTTATAGCATTTTTCACAAATCTGCCAGTGTCCAAAAATAAACATTATTTATGCAAAAAAAATTTTTTTCAAGAATCTGCCAATGCTTTTTCAAAAATCTAAGGTATTTAATGCAGATGCAACCTTAAAAGTCCTACATTTCTCCAGAATCTGCCAAAGGTTGTCCAAAATTCAAGAGTATTTAATAGAAAAATAAATATACTTCCCACATTTATCACAAATCTGCCAAAAAATTGATTTAATAGAATAATAGTTTTGTTTCCCACACTTTTCATGAATCTGACAATTATTTCTCAAAAGCATAAATTGTGCGATGCAAAAAAAATTCCATGATCAAATTTCTCATGAATCTGCAATAATTCTTCAAAAATCCTGAATTATTTAATGCAAAAATAAATTATGAAATGTTTCACTGATCTGAGAATGACTACATTTCCCATGAATCCCGGGATAATCCCCATTAGCATTACACAGGGCCTACAGAAGAGTTCAGTAAACACAGGGCACTTCCAGTTGTCATGGCAGAGCATCACAGGACAGAACTACAATTCCCATAATGCCGGGCTGCATCTGAACTACCATTAAACATGGCTGCTGGCAAACTTCCAGTTCTCATCATGGAGCATCACCAGACAGGACTACATTTCCCATCATGCAAAGCTTCATGGCCTGTAGCATTAGACATGGCCAACAGGCCACTTCTGGTATTCATAGTGGAGGCTCACAGGAATGGACTACATTTCCCAGCAAGCATTGCTTCTTTCCCAGGACCTGTAAACACAGTAGAAAGGCGGAAGTCCAGGACTTGGGCAGGAACTCTGGAAACCCGATGTCGCTACCCAGTGAGCAGGGGCTTATGGGAACATATGAATCCCATTCCATGCACAACAGTCATGCCCGTAGCCCTTTCCGGTAAAAATAAAAGAACCCACAGAAAAGATGGCGGGAGCGGAACGTCCGGTACTGGCAGATGCTCTTCCCAGCCGCCTGAGCTGAAAGTAAAGGTATAACACGGCCCTTTAGGCCTCGGGAGGAAATTTGTTGTCATGGATTTCTGGGCCTCGCCCTCTTTCTCCCTGAAATTTGGGGAATCCCTGCCTCCCTCAACCACACACAAATTGTGGGGGATGACATGGTAACAAAAATGAAATAAGGATGGACTGGCGTGTTGATGTCACTTTCTGGTGGGCGGGGTCTACAGTGTGCGGAAGAGGGGCGGGGCCAGGCGTGGCTATGACATCAGCGGGCAGAGCCAGGCACATGAAGGTGACCAATGTCTGCTGCGATGTCAGAGGAGGAGTGGCTGCGGCCCTGTGAGGTCACATCAGCCCAGGCCATGCCCAATAAAGGAGGGAGGGTGGGGCTGACAGATATGGTGTCATCGGAAGAGCCCCAGGCGGGCAGAGGGGGAAGAGGAGGAAATCCCAAGGGGTCCATGGTGAACCTGTGGGCGGAGAGAGCAGAGGCAGGGCGTTAGCGTGTATGCAAACGAGAGGGTGGAGCATGCAGATGAGAGGGCGGGGCCTGCTTGCTGCTCCCTGGACACTAACGAGATGATAATGAGATGTTGTGGGAGCCACAGATATGCAAATGACCTAGCAAGGATGGGGCGTCACATGTAAATTGCATGCAAATGAGATTCAAAAAGTAAGTGGCTGCTAAACTTATGCTAATTAGGTCTGTATTCTATGCTGGCTCCCAGCTATGCAAATGAGGCCTTTGATTCATAATTATTGCAAGGCCTGTTTGCATATTCAGATAGTATACAAATGAGGCAGTGAGTGCAGCTCTTTAGTTAACATTTTAAATGCCTTACTCTACAGATCTCTTACTATGAGAAGTCTGTCTAGGTAGTCTGAACAGACATCTTTGTTTCAGTTGCTTGTTTTAAGCTTAACTTTGTAGAACATGTATAGCTGACAGAGTGAGGTTTATCCCTGTTATTAATCATTAATACTTAGTTAATTTAGTGAGAGTTAATTTATAACGATGGAAAGTAACTTGTGTTTCTTAACCTTTTATAATAGGTTAACAGCTTTTATAAAACTAGAACTTTGCATTGTCAGGTATAGCTTTAAAAATAATGATTTTAATTTGAAACTCCTTTTAGTGAAACATGAAATTGCTATGTGACTCAGTTTATCTAATTAGCTTATGCTTACCAAATATAGCAAAAACAAGGACGCATGGGCTTCTGCATCATAAAAATTGAGCAGCTCAACTTTTGTTTACTATATAGAGCTTATGGCTGTGATCTTAAAGGTTAGCCCTTTGAGTAGAACATACACACAATGGAATTCTACTCTGTGGGAAAAAGAAAAAGAATCATGAAATTCGATGGAAAATTGATAGAACTTGAAGAAACTATTCTAAATGAGGTAACTCAGTCACAAAAAGAGGAACATGGTATGTTCTCACTTATATATGAATTTTAGACTTAGAGTAAATTATCACCAGCATATAATTCACAGCTCCAGAGAAACTAGTATATCAGTATTATTTTAAGAGAATTTCACAAGGTCCCCCACAGAAGGGGAAAGTGACATGATATACTGAGCATATTGGGAGGGGAGGGGAGGGTAGTGAGTAGAGAGAGTGCTGGTGAAAGAAATGGGGAGGAGGGCATAGCAAGGTGGATTAGGAAGAGAGAGAGAGAGAGAGAGAGAGAGAGAGAGAGAGAGAGAAACTAAAAGGACCTCCACCATTAGAGAGGGAGCCATTACAGGTGTGAAAAATAACTGACTCTAGAGAAATGTCCAGATACCTACAAGAGTGATCCCAACTGGCAATTTGAGCAACAGTGGAAATGCTACCATAAATGTTCTTCCCTGATAATGAGAATAATGTCTAACTTATCCAATCACAATACAATACAATCACAGAGTATTCATCTAGTAGCTGATGGAAACAGAAGCAAACACCAACAGCTAAACACTGAGCTCAACTTGAAACCAACTGCAGAGAGGGAGGACCTGACCAGGGTAGAGAAATACATACAGACAGCTGACCTGAACAACGAGGAGCTGATGGACCCCAGACTGATATCTGGCAACCTAGCATTGGACCAACTCAGACCCTGTAAATATTGGTCTCAGAAGGTCTGGGCAGTCTAAAGGTCTTCTGACAGTGGAAACAGGATGTACCCCCTGGAACAAAAAAAGGATTAGGGAGCACATTCCTGATGGACGAATACTCCCTTAACATAGTAGCAGGAAAGAGGGCCTAGTTCCTACTCCAAATGACTTTACAGACTTAGTTGTCCCCTCCATGAGATATCACCCTACATGTGGAGAAGGGGAAGTATGGGAGGGGAGGATGGTTGGGGTGCATAGGAGAGTGGGTGAGTGGGATGGGCGGAGAGTGTGAGAGAGAGGGAACTGTGATCCATCTGTAAAATAAGAAAAATAAAACTGGAATCTGGAAAGTGACAGATACACAACTCATAATAATTTTTTTTTGCTCAGAGCATTTTTCTGATACAAAGATGATGTTTAAGAAATCTTTGAGCACTGTGAATGACAGAGGGAATAAACCTATTTGAGTTAAAATTAAAATTGACTTTAAAATTAAAATAAAAACAATTAATCAAAAGATGTGATGATTTTGCATAGTTAACTCCCCAAGATAGAGGGGCCTGTACTCTTCATGGAATAAAGGTTCATTTTTTTTACACAATTATACAAATATTTAAATATCGTGCATACAAACCCCTATCATCAATTTAATAATTTAATTATAAAATTAGATGATCTGGCATATTTAATTTTACAAGATGGCACCAATCTACAGGTACTGTGTATGACATGATCATTATTTGATTAAACTATATAATCAAACAACCAGTTGGTATCACATCATCTACTTCCACAAGGTGATGCTAAACCAGACTCATGAATGATGTTGTCATTATTTATGTAAATAATTTAAATACATAATTAAATTTTTAGATAGTTTTGCATACTTGACTCTCACAATGTGGTGCAAATATCCACTGATCATCAATTATCTAATGTCCTATTTTAATAATTAAATAATTATATAATCAGTGGATGAGATGGTATGCTATACTAGATATAGATGTGTTGTCTCTTACATGACTACCAATAGATTGTGCCAAATTATATGGATGATCAATTATCGAATCACAGATTTCAGTAGTAAGAGGTGTAAACGACTAAATATCATTGTGTATCCAGGGTTTAAGAGGATCTCAGATAGTTGATATTGGGACAACTTCATTAGAGATGAACTGCTATCCAATTCTCCCACAGTCTAGTCTAACAAATGGATTAACACCTTCCTGAAGGAAGTTAACAATGGAAAACTCACCCCTTGTTGAATAATTGTGTTTTTACCTTCTTAATCCATAGTTTAACTCCCGAGGTAAGATGACATTCATCAACAAAAGTCTTTGGACTGTTTCTTTACAGACTGTAATCTCTGATATTAGGTAATCTTGAATTGGGTAATATTAATAGTCGTAGCCCAACATCCAGGGATTTTGTTTAGGAGAATCAATTTTCACAAATGCTGTCATTAAAAGTTTTATGAGATACTTATTTGGGGAGATGAAAATGTCCAATCTAAGTTGCTCTCTGGTACTTGGCCATTGATACCAGAATATAGAATTCCAGCAGCGTTGCCAGGCAACATTTATGAAGCAACATTCTGTCACATTCTAGTACACCTGCCACTTGCTAAAATGCACCCCCCATTAATGGACTAAACTTATAGCCTCACTGATTTTCTCCGAAGACTGCAACTACATGTCTATAGTGACATGTACATGAAAATGAAAGCATCCTTATGCTGTTCAACTGCCTTGATGAAAATATAATAATATTTCATTTGCTTTAATTTTCTTATTTACAGGGTTGATACAATAACATAATTGGCCTCTACCTTATTCCATTTCTATTTACTGAAATGAAGATAAGCTTCTGTTCATTCTCTAAACTTTAGAAGAGTTTAAACCAATGGTGTCATTTCAAATATGGGGAGAAATGGGTGAATGAATTATTGTAGCAGTGCACAAACACACAGAGAAACACACACACACACACACACACACACACACACACACACACTAACTCATTTGACAAAAAAATGATAGTCATGGTAAGAAACGCCCATGCTCACAGAGCTTCCGTTCAACAAGAATGGACTCAGGAAAATTACTGCAAAAAAATCAGCAGGATCTCCAAAGTTACCTTTGCCAACAGACCAAAAGAAGAAGTGCAGAGAATAAAACATGTATATTCTCAAGTCGTGGGATGGGTTATTTGATGGGATATGGGTGTTTGTTGTCATTTAGAGAGAATATAAAGTAAAAGGGAACAATAACTTTAAATAATTTACAATGGTATGGGATATGGTATAGTGAAACAAATGTAAAGTTTTTTTTCTTTTACTAGTTATTGCATTTAAGAAGCTTATTTAAAAATGAATATATAACTAAAAAAGACTGAACATATAGTCATAATAGGCATTTTTTCAATATTAATAATGTATATTTAGATATATAAATGTCCATAAAACATGTCAAAGACCTCCAAAATATGGCATTTAAGATGTTTAATATCCTAAGTCTTTTTATGTGAGTGAGACATGTCTGCTCCAATCAGCACAAATTTACTTTATAAAAGGATGATGAGCATGGTAGATCCTCTATATTGAGTTTGTTTCACTTTGTCAAAACTAATCTTTTGAACAAGTATCTCTAGCCTTGACTGCTGATGCAATGCTCTACAAATCTGACAACCAGGATGCAAATGAAAAGGATTGTGGAACTCTGCCAAAAAAAAAAAAAAACAAAAAACATAGAATAGTTCTAAATCCCTGCTTCACAGAAAAGTCTGCCAGATATTCTAGGCCTGTAGGACAAATTGGATGCCCCAAAATTGATGAGGAACATTAGTTGCCTCTTCAGCCAGCCAGCTATCTCTGTTGTTTCTAACGTTTTGGAGGTGGCTTACACTGCACTTCCTGTTTCCTCAGGAAGTATTATATTATTATGCAATATTTGATAGAGTTGAAATTTGGATAGTTATAGTTACATTTTTGCTTTGTATTGACAGAAGGTAATTAGGAATAGAACTTTGGGCTCATCAATGTAAGATAGTGGAATGGGGATGGGGGGATGGAAGGGGAGTGTGGCCAGGGTGCATATCACAGGGAAAAGTGGGTAAAAGAGATAGAAAGAGGGAGCACAAAGCTTTTCACCCTAGACTTAGAATCTTGAGTTTTGTTAGAATGATAGAGAATACGGTAGAACTGTCTAGATAAATAAATATTCCACAAGATATATTCCTTTTTTTCTAAATAAAAAGAAAGGTTTATCTTAACCTATATACAATAAGAACATTTATCAAGTATGAGTTATTTTTACAGCATCCAATCATTTATGTTTGGTAATTTAGAGAGAAATCACTGTGTTATATATCTGACATTGATGAACCCAAAGCTCTGTTCCTAATTTGCCATCTGTCATAACTAAGGATACTTATAACTATAAATGTCTATGCTTTAACTCCATCAACGTTTGCATATTAATACATTTCCTGATTAAACAAGAAGTGAAATGCAAGCCACCTCACAAACATGAGAAATGGCAGAGATACCTGGCTGCCTGAAGAGTTATCCAAAGTTTCTCTGCAATGTTGGGACATCCACTTTTGGCCTGCAGGCATAGTCTATCTGGCAGATTTTTCTGTGATTCAGGAATTTTGAAGAACTGTCCCACCTTGATTTGCCACACTTCAGCAAACTTCTTTATTTTCATCCTGTTTGTTTGGTTTGTTCAGCATACCACACCAGTCAAGGCAAGAGATTCTTGCCGAAATGACTAGTTTTGACACAAATGAAAACAAACTACACATGGAGGTTCTTATATGCAAATCATCCTTTTATGAAGTAAATTGGCGCTGATTGGAGAAGACACGTTGCACTGTCATGAAAATTCTTAGGTTATTAATGATCTTAAATGCCATATTCTGGAGGTAATTGAATTGTTTGAAGGTCATCTATCAAATATACCTGATTAACCTTGAAAACATGCCTAATTTGACTACATGTTTGACTGGATGACTAACTACTAACCAGTTTTTCTTAATTATACATTTTTTAAATAAGCTAAATAAGTGCAATACCTTAAGTAAGAGTAGAAACATATATCCAGTACAACAAGAACAACTTTACATTTGTGTCAATAAACCAAAGCCCATATCAACTTAGCATGATTGTTATTTTCGTGTCCAATGTATTTGTGTGTGTATTTATTTATCTCTGTGCATTTGTGCATTGCTACAATTATGTACTCATCTACTTTCTCTCCATATTTGCACCTATAGCATGGAGTCCAGCTGTTCTAAAAATAAGAGAATGTAGAGAAGCTTATTTTCATTTCAGTAAATAGAAAAAGATTAAGCTAGAGGTCATTGATGCTATTTTCTCCATTTTGAAAATAACAAAATTGAAGCATGTGGAATATATTTAAATATACATCAATGTAGTTGAATGGCATAATGATGCCTTCATTGTCATGTTTATATCACTATGAGAATGTAGTTGTTTAATAGACTTGATAATAAATATAACTAAAAAAAAGGGCCTTGCATTTTTGGGAGAAAATCAGTGAGGCTATAAGGTTATCTCATTAGTTTCTATGCTTATTTTCTATGTGGGAGGTGTTCAAGAATGTCGCAGAATGTTGGGTCAGAAATGTTGCCTGGCAACCCTGCTGGAATTCTATATTCTGGTATCATGGGCCATGAACCAGAGAGCAGCTTAGATGTTAGATGTAGTGTTATCACTGGATATCTTAGTGTTCCAAGATAAGTATCTCATAAAACTTTTAATGATATCATTTATGTAAATTGATTCTTCTAACCAAGTCATAGCCAAATCCCTAGACGTTGGACTAGAGCTATGGATATTACCCAACTCCAGATTACCTAACATCAAGGAAAACAATCTGTGGAGAAGCAGTTCAAAGATTTTTGTTGATGAATATCATCTTCCCTAAGGAGTAAAACTACAGATTAAGAAGATAAAAAGACTCACAATTATTCAGCAAATGGTGAGTTTTCTATTGTTAGTGTTCCTACAAGAAGTTTTAAATCCATTTGTTAGATTAGACTGAGGGATATTTGTTTATCAGTTCATCTCTAATAATGAAGCTGCACAATATCAGCTATCTAATATCCTCTTTAACCCTAGATCCACAATGACATGTAATTATTTACTAATTTTACTACTGAAATCTGTAATTAAATAATCACTATTCCATGGTGTTTGGCACAACATTATTGGAGTCAAGTAAAGGCAACTTGTGTGTATCCAGTATGGCAGACTATATCATCTTCTGTTTATGCAATTACTTAATAATTAAAGCAGGACATTAGATAATAGATAAATGGATTTTTACACCTTGTTGGAGATAATTGTTGCAAGTCATTTCATTAAATACTTAAATCAATGATAGTATCATTTTCTTATCTCTCCATGGGTGAATTATGAGATATTATCTCATTACTCATTTACTATATTCTTTATGTCTATGATTAAATAATCAATGATCTTGTGAGTTTTGCCAAGTGTTGTAGAAGTCAAATATAAAATACCATAAATAGTTCAATTTTTAATTATTTATTAAAATATGTCATTATTTATTCAGTGATCAACGGAGTTTGAGTCTCCTTTTGAGATTCAAATGTGCCAAACATCATATCATCTGATATTATACTGATATAGTTATTTACCTATAAAATTGGTCATTAAAAATCAAAGATCATTGGAGTTTGGTTCTACCTTGTTTGATCAATTATGCCAGATATTGTAATTATGTAACTAAATTATTCAAAATGATGATGACATTATGGTCCATTAGTCAGTTTTGTAGTCAGATTGTGGCAGTTGACGATGTGACATCATATCATTACTGGGTTACTTAGTCATTTAAATAGATTATTCCATCAGCTCTGATACTTCGTGTTTAGTGCCACCTTGTTGAAGTTTATGTGCAAGGTTATCTAATTATGTATTTATTTGATTGTAAAGTTCAGTGTGACTCCACTATGTGGGAATTAAATATACAACACCATCTCATTATTCAATGATTTTATCATTATATAATAATTACTTGAAATGATGATGATGATATTCTTCATCATTGTGGTCTGGCCAGTCTTTCCTGGAAGTTAATTGCGTGTCACTTCTTTGACAATCACTAGAATTTGGTTCCATTTTGTGGGCATTAAGTGTGCATGACCATTCAATTATTTACTTATATGATTACTTAAATGATGATGAGGTCATCAGTTAGGGGTTTGGCTGCTGTGTGATCAACACAGAAGAGGATTGGAGCCAGGAGCAGCACCCAGAGCTTGAGGGACACTGTGAGGTCCAGTGACTACTGACTACATAATCATAGATTTCAATAATTAATTGATTAAGTAATTTACAAAACTGGATGGTTTCACTTCATCAGTTCCTGAGGGTATGCACCAGAACCGGCTATGTTGGACACAGCCATCACCAATTTTAAATATTTAATAATGTAATAATCAGATGATCAGAAGATCTTGTTTAATGAACTCTGTTGGGTGGATTTCATTACAATCCAACAAGACACTGCAGTCATGATGAGGCAACTGTGGTGGCAGTGTCCCCAGCAGCAGGGGCTATGGCAGCAATGATGGAGGTGCCTTCATCTGCAGAATGAAGAGAGAGCAGCTCCTCACTCTCTGTGATGTCATCCTAAGCAATGCTGCCTTGGCAACCACTATGATGCTGCCTGTGCCTCTGGTGCTGCTGCTTGTCCTTCTCATAGTAGAGGGCAATGAAGCAGGGATGTGGTTGAAGAGCTGCAAGGTGCCCCTGGAGATTACCACACTCCACACTTGTCTTGGACATATCATGATACTTCCTCTAGGTGTAATTCTGACCATTTCTAGACATGAACTCCTAGAGGTCATGGGGAATATGCCCTCCCATGAGTGAGAGAGAGAGAGATAAAGGGACAGAGTCAGAGAGACAGAGAGAGAGTATTTGTGTATCTTTGTCATGCCTTTTATGTCTAGGAGCTCATAACTCCCTACAATCTCCACCCAATAACCCACATTAGGCCCTTCGTAATTTTACATTTGATGTCTCAGGAAGCTGTGTAGAGTGGGAGAATGGGAAGACATTAGAAAAGGTAGTGACCAGGAGGCCAGGGCAGCAGTCTTTACCTAGTAGTCATCTTAGAATATATCAACAGCGTGAAGAAGAACCTCTGTAGTTTGTCTGTATACAAGACTGACTCTCTTTTTTGTGTTGAAAAGAAGTTCCCTACACAATACTGTATATCATCTGGATATTGCTGTCCTGGATACCATGGTGGGAGTGTAAATAGGAGCCAGGGAGGGAGACACAGATATTGGAGAAGGTACCTATGAAGGTGGACAGATATAAGGCAAGAGTGGCCTGTGTGTTCAGTTTCAGAGGCTTGGTGTGGGATGGTGTTTACCCGCAGGTTGATGTTTTGTCCCATTCTGTCTGTGGGCACTTGTTTCTTTTATATGTGTCTGTTGTCCTGGAGGTAAAGGATGAAGGCAACTAGAGGGCATCCTGTGGGGACACCTGGAATTTTGTGAGAAATCCCTGTAAAGGACAACAGAGGATATATGCCCAATAGCCGTGTCCAAGAGATTGGTTGTTAAGCATCTCCCTTATTCTACAGAGCACATGATGTTTCTGTAGGCTTCACTAAGGGTGGTATGTAGGCTAGCCAGTAAGCCTACCTGCATTCCTTCTTGGGGTCTTTGGAGGGATGACAGCTTAGGTAGAGACTATGTTGCATTTCCCATAGGTGAGGTACAGTCAATGATGCATTACCCTGAGGTGATGAAGAGGCAATAAAGCATTTGCCAAAGGTGAGGTAGAAACAGCGATAGATTTCTCACAGTTGATGTGGAGATAATGATGCATTTCCCACAGGTGAGGTGGGGACAATGATGTATTTCCCACAGGAGAGGTAGAACAGTGATTCATTTACCATAAAATAGGTAGGGAAAATGCTGCATTTCCCACACGTGAAGAAGAGAAACTGATGCATTTCCCACTGTTGAAGTGAAGACAATGATGAATTTCCAAGAGGCTAGGTAGAGATAATGATGCATTTACCAGAGGTGAGGTAGAGTCAGTGATGCATTTCCACAGGTGAAGTGGAACAGTGATGAATTTCCCAAAGGTTTGTTGAGAAAATGATGCATTTTCCAAAGGTGAGGTAGGGAAAATGATGCATTTCCCAAAGGTGAAGTAGAAAAATGATGCATTTCTCAAAGGTGAGGTAATGCATCTCACACATGTAGGTAGAGACATTGACGTAATTTCCACAAGAGATGTAGAAGGAAGGAGCCATTTCCCACAGGTGAGTTAGAAACGTAAATGCATTTCTCACAGGTGAGGTAGAGACAATGATGCATTTCCCACAGGTGAGGTGGAGAAAATGAAGCATTTCCCAAAGGTGAGTTAGAGACATTGATGCATTTCCCACAAAAGAGATAGTGACAAAGATTCCTTTCCAAAAGTTGAGGTAGAAACAATGATGCATTTCCCAAAGTTGAGGTGGGACCAATGATGCATTTTCCATAGGTGAGGTAGAACAGTGTTGTATTTACAACAGGTGACATGCAGACTATGATGAATTTGTAAAGGTTAGGTAGAGAGAATGATTCATTTCCCACAGGTGAGGAAGAGACAATAATATATTTCCCACACGTGAGGTGGAACATTGATCCAATTCCAACAGGTGAGATAGAGGCAATGATGAATTTCCCACAGGTGAAGTACAGATAATGATATATTTCCCACAATTAAGTTAGAACAATGATTTATTTCCCTCAGGTGAGGTAATGACAATGATGCATTTCCCACAGCTTAGGTAGAGACTATGATGCATTTCCCACGAGTGAGGTGCAGTCAATGATGCATTTCCCTGAGGTGAGGTAGAGACAATGAAGCATTTCCCATAGGTGATGTGGAGACAATGATGCTTTTCACAAAGTTGAGGTAGAAGCAAATGTGCATTTCCCACAGGTTAAGTAGACACAGCGATGCATTTCTCACAGGTAAGATAGAGACAATGATGCATTTTCCACAGGTAAGGTACAGATAATAATATATTTCTCACAGGTGTGGTAGAACTGTCGTTTATTTCCAACAGGTTAGGTAGAGTCAATGATACATTTCTCACACGTGAGATGGAAATGTTGATACATTTCCCATAGTTGAAGTAGAGGCAATAATGCATTTCCCACAGGAGAGGTAGAACAGTTATGCTTTTCCAACAGATCAAGTACAGACTATGATGAATTTCGTAGAGGTTAGGTAGAGAGAATGATGCATTTCCCACAGATGAAGTAGCGTCAACGATGCATTTCTCACAGGTAAGGAACAAAAATTGATGTATTTCCAAAGGTGAAAAAGAGATAATGATGCATTTCCCATGTATTAAGTAGAGAAAATGCTGCATTTCCCACAGGTGAAGAAGAGACAATGATGCATTTCCCACAGGTGAAGTGAAGATTATGATGAATACCCAAGATGTTAGGTAGAGATAATGAAGCATTTATCACATCTGAGGTACAGGCAGGGATGCATTTCCCACAGGTGAGGTAGAAACATTAATGCACTTCCCACAGGTGAAGTAGAGGCAATTATGCATTTCTCATAGATGAGGTAGAGAAAATGATTCATTTCCCACAGGTGAGGTACAGCAGTGATGAATTTCCCACTGGTTAGGTAGAAAAAATGATGCATTTTGCAAAGGTGAGGTAGAGAAAATGATGCATTTCGCATAGGTGAGGTAGAGACAGTGATGCATTATCCAAAGGAGATGTAGAAGCAAGAAGGCATTTCCCACAGGTGCATTAGAAACATGGATGCATTTCTCACAGGTGAGGTAGAGACAAGGATGCATTTCCCACAGGTGAGGTAAACATAATGATAAATTTTCCACATGTGAGGTGGAGAAAGTGTTACAGTTAATGCATGTTTGATAGAGAAAATGCTGCAATTCCCTCAGGTTAGTAAGAGACCATGATGAATTTCACCTACGTAAAGTGCAGACAATGATGAATTTCACATAGGATAGGTACAGACAATGATATATTTCCCACAGGTGAGGTAGAGAAAATGATGCATTTTCCCCAGGTGATGTATTGAAAATGATGCATTTCACACAGGTGAGGTAGAGACAATGATGCATTTTCCACAGGAAATATAGAAGCAAGAATGAATTTCCAAAGGGTGAGGTGTAAACATTGATGCAATTCTCACAGGTGAGGTGGAGACAATGATGCATTAACCACAGGTGAGAGAGAGCCAATGAAGCATTTTCCACAATTGAAGTTGAGACAATGATGCATTTCCAACAGGTGAGGAGGAGACAATGAAGCATTTTCCACAGGTGATGTTGAACAGTCATGCAATCCCAAAAGTTACAGTAGAGGCAATGATGAATTTCCCAAAGGTGATGTAGACACAGTGATGCATTTCTCACAGGAGAGGTAGAAGCAAGATGGTATTTCTCACAGGAGAGATATATACCCACAGGTGAGGTAGAGGCAATGATGAATTTCACACAGGTGAAGTGGAAAAAAATGAAGCATTTCCCAAAGGTGAGGTAGAGACAATGATGCATTTCCCACAGGAGAAATAGGGACAATGATGAATTTCCCGTAAGTGAGGTAGAAACAATGATGAACTTCCCACATATGAAGGAGAGGCAATGATGCATTTCCCACAGGTGAGGTAAAGATAGTGATATATTTCACACAGATGAGATAGAGAAAATGCTGCACTTCCCACAGGTGAGGAACAGACAATGATGCATTTTTCACAGGTGAATTGCATAAAATGATGAATTTCCCATAGGTTAGGTGGAGACAATGATGTATTTCTGAAAGGTGAGGAAAAACAATGATTTATTTCCCTCAGGTGAGGTAGTGACAATGATGCATTTCCCACAGCTTAGACAGAGTCAATGAAGAACTTACCAAAGGTGAGGTAGAGAAATGATGCATTTCCTACATGTTAGGTAGAGATTATGATGCATTTACCACAGGTGAGGTGCAGACAATGATGCATTTCCCACTAGTTAGGTAGAGAAAATGATGCATATCCCACAAGCAAGTGCAGTAAATGATGCATTTCCCTGATGCGTGGTTGAGAAAATGAAGCATTTGACACAGGTGAGGTAGAAACAATGATGCATTTCCCACAGGAGAAATAGAGACAATGATGCTTTTCCCACAGGTGAGGTAGAAACAATGACACATTTCCCACTGGTGAGGTACAGTTAATGATAATTTCCCACAGTTGAGGAAAAAAAATGTTGCATTTACCATATGTTTGATAGAGAAAATGATGCATTTCCAACTGTTAAGGAAGAGACCATGATGCATTACGCTGAGGTGAAGTGCAGACAATGATGAATATCCCATAGGTTATGTGGAGACAGTGATATATTTCCCACAGGCGAGGTAGAGACAATGGTACATTTCCCAAACTTGAGGTAGAGAAAATGATGCATTTTCCATAGGTGAGGTAGATACAATGATGGATTCCCCAAAGGTGAGGTAGAGTAAATAATGCATTTCCCACAGGTGAGGTAGAGACAAAGATGCATTTCCCACATGTGAGTTAGAGACTATGATGCATTTACCACGGGAGAGGTAGATGCAAGGTGGCATTTCTCACAGGTGAGATAGATACAATGATGCATTTCCCACAGGTGAGGTGGAGACCATGATGCATTTACAATAAATGATGTATAGACAAAGACGTATTTCACAAACGTAAAGTGCAGACAACGATAAATTTCTGTCAGTTGAGATAATGAAAGTGAGGCATTTCCCACCAGTGAGATGGAGACATTGATTCATTTCCCACAAGACAGGTAGAACAGTAATGCATTTCCAACAGGTGAAGTGCATAATACGATGAATTTCATAGAAGTTAGGTAGAGAGAATGATGCATTTCCCACAGGTGAGGTGGAGACAATGATGCATTTCCCCCAGGTGAGGTAGAGACAAGGATGCATTTCCCACAGGAGAGGCAGAAGATTGATGCAATTCCAACAGGTGAGGCAGAGGCAATGATGCATTTCAAACAGAGGAGGTGCAGACAATGAGGCATTTTCCACAGGTGAGGTGGAGACAATGATGCATTCCAAACAGGGAAGATGGAAACAATGATGTATTTCCAACTGGTGAAGTACAAAATATGATGAATTTTGTAGAGGTTAGGTAGAGAGAATGATGCATTTCCCACAGGTGAGGTGTATACAATGATGCATTTCCCTCCAGTGAGGCAGAGACAATGATGCATTTCCCACAGATGAGGTAGAAATATTAATGCATTTCCCACAGGTGAAATAGAGGAAATGATTCATTTCCCACAATGTGAGGTACAGATAATGATATAGTACAGAGAGTTAAGGTGGACAAAATGTTGCATTTACCGCAGGTTTGGTTGAGAAAATGCTGCATTTCCCACAGGTGAGGAAAGGACAATGATGCATTTCAACCAGCTGAAGTGCCAACAATTATGAATTTCCCATAGGTTAGGTAGAGACAATGATATATTTCCCACAGGTGAGGTAGAGTGAATTTCGTAGAGATTAGATAGAGAGAATGATGCATTTCACACAGGTGAGGTAGAGACAATGATGCATTTCCCACAGGTGAGATAGAACAGTGATGCAATTCCAACAGGTGAGACTGAGGCAATGATGTATTTCCCACAGATATGGAGCAGATAATGATGTATTTCCCAAAGGTGAAGAAGAGACAATGAAGCGTATCACACATATTAGGTAGAGAAAATGCTACATTTCCCATGGGTGAAGAAGAGACATTGATGTATTTCCCACAGGTGAAGTAAATACAATGATGATTTTCCAAAAGATTAGGTAGAGATAATGATGCATTTACTACAGGTGTGGTAGAGAAAATGATGCATTTTCCACAGGTGAGGTAGAACAGTGATGAATTTCCCACAGGTTAGGTAGAAACACTGAGGCATTTCCCAGAGGTGAGGTATCAACAATGATGATTTACCTACAGGTGAAGTAGAGGCAATGATGCATTTCTCACAGGTGAGATGGAGACAATGATGCATTTCCCAAAGATGAGGTAGAGACAATGGTGAATTTCCCATAGGATGAGGAAGAGACAATGATTCATTTCCTACAGGTGAAGTGCAGACAATGATGAATTTCCCAGTGGTGAGTTGGCAACAATGATTCAATACCCCCAATTTAAGTGGACACAATTATGCTTTTCTCAATGGTGATGTAGACCATGATGCATTTCCCACGTGTGAGTTAGAGAAAGTGATACATTTCACACAGGTGAGGTAGAGATAATGATGCCTTTCCAATAGGTGAGGTGGAGAAAATGATACATTTCCTTCAGATGAGGTAGAGACAATGATTCATTTCCACAGATGAGGTAGAGACAATGATGATTTTTCTACCAGTGAGGTAGAGACAATGATGCATTTCCCACAGGTGAGGTAGAGACAATGACCCATTTCCCAAAGATGAGTTAGAGACAATGATGCACTTCCCACAGTTGAGGTGTAGACAATGTCACATTTTTCAGTTGTCAGGTAGAAACAATGATGCATTTCAAACAGGTGTGGTAGAGACAATGATGCATTTCTCACTGAAGAGTTAGAGACTATGATTCATATTCCACAGGTGAGGTAGAGTCAATGTTGCATTTACCACAGGTGTGGTAGATAGAATGAAGGATTTCCATAGGTGATGTATAGATAATGATGCATTTCCAACAGATTAGGTAGAGTCGAGGATGCATTTCCCACTGGTGATGTAGAGACAATGATGCATTTCCCACACATGAGGTAGAGGCAGTGTTGTATTTTTCACAGGTGAGGTAGAGACAGTGATGCATTTAACACAGCTGAGTTAGAGAAAATGATGCATTTCCCACAGGTGAGTCAGAGACAGTGATACATTTCACACAGTTGAGGTAGATATAATGATGGCTTTCCCTCAGGTGAGGTAAAGACAAGGATGTATTTCTCACTGGTGACATGGAGACAATGATGCATTTCCCACAGGTTAATTTTGACAGGGAAGCATTTCCTACAAGTTAGGTGGAGTCAATGATGCATTTTCCAGAGGTGAGGTAGAGACAATGATGCATTTCACACAGGAGAGGTAGAGCCACAACCTGATGTCCATGGCTCCCAATTACTTGTGGAAGGCCTGAATGAAGGGGGTACAAACTGAAGAGTGTGTTGTCCCTGTACAGTCGGGGTATAGGGCTAAAAGCTCAAAATTATATAGGATCCAGGTACCAGAAATTTCAAATGAAGTCAGACTGTAAAACCTGATCAAAAGTGAAGACTACATCAAGAGAAATGTGGAGAGTTGGGAGCCTCCACATTCAAGCGTATCAGAGAATCTGGCAAGCATTTTCACTGACTGAGCAGGGTCACTAACCATTGCTGTTGAAGATGGAGGGATATTGCTGTTTAATTTAGTGCAAGCCTGCTACGACCATAACTTCTGGTGAGTTTTATTCCCTCAGACATCAGCTGTGTTTCTGCCAAGTCTAATTGCATTTCTAACTATGACTCATCATTTTAATAATACTCAAATTCTAAGTCTATGCTTAAAACCTGTGGGCTCAGAGACTTAGGATAGCAACTGTATAACTTTCTCTCTTTTGTATCATTTTGGAAGCCTCTCTCCTTCCATACTGACCCAACTAAAATAAAACCATGCTAGACAACTGAAAGACTTAGAACAAAACTTTGCAAGCTTACCCTGGAGGAAAAGATGCCAGTATACCTACAAGACTGACCACAACTAACAATTTCATCGACATAGGAAAGTGTAACATAAAAGCCCTTCATTGATAAAGAGATTGATGACTAACTTATCCACCATCATGGAGCTTTCACCTCATAGCTGGTGGAAATAAATCAAACACCCACAACTAAAAGCTGAGCCTAACTAGAATCCAGATGCAGAGAGGGAAGAAAAGACAAGGCCGCAAAACACAGATAGACAGCAGACCTGACCATGGAGGAGGTAATTGGCTCCAAAACTGATAGTTTTGAATCCCGCATGGGACTCATTCAGACCCCCCTGAACATGGGTCTCAGCTAGAAGGCCTGAACAGTCTAAGAAACCACAGACAGTGGAACCAGGATGTATTCCTAGTACACAAAAGGTCTTTGCAGGCACATCCCCCATGGAGGGATCCTCCCTTAACATAAAGATAGGAGAGAAGTCCGAGGCCCTACTCCAAATGACTTGACTGGTATAGATGACCCCTCTTGGAGATCATCACCCTAAATGAGGAGTGAGGGGAGATGGGCTGGAGGGTTGGTCTGGGGGCACGAGAAGGTGGAAGAGAGGGAATCAAGAAGGGAGGGAGGGATAATGGAGAGAGGGATTGAAAGGGAACTGCGGTTGATATGTAAAATTAAAATTTAATTAATATAAAAAAAGAAGGACATGAACAAATAATACTTTATGAAAAATAAATATAACACTACACTCTATTGAAATATAAGTGGACATCAAAGTATCCCAAACAAAAAAGGCCAGTGCCAGATTTTTTTCATGTAGAGTTCTACCAGATATTCCTCAAATTATATCACAAAATAAATGCAGGAGGTTCATTACCAAATTCATTTTATGTGTTTACAATTACCTTGGTACACAGGCCACACAAGACACAAATAAGCAAGAATACTTGACACAAATATACCTCATAAACATTGATGGAAATACACTCAATAAATTCCTGGCAAATAGAATCCAAGAACACATCAGGGAAACCATCCATCATGAACAAGTTGGCTTCACCCTAGTGATGCAAGGATGTTTCAACATATGTAAATCTATTAATGTGATCCACTGAAAAATGAAAAATCATTTTGTCATCTTACTAGATGATTATGAAGCTGATGGAATATGGAGTTGCTCTTTCTCAATCCTCCAAGCATATTCTTTTATTTCCATTCACACTTGTCTGCATAATTTCTGCCTACATACCATTTTGTAGTATGTGTACCTAGCAAACAACTTGTAAAATACATTGAACATTAGTCATTATAAAATGAATATAGAGATAGAATGTATGGTGTAAGTTCAAATCTCAGAATCTTCTGGACCTGATATTTCAAGAAATTAATTCAACTTCTAGAAGGAAAAAGTACATAGTTTCTCCGAGTTGACATCTTATCACCACCCAATGTATGATTGAATGCATTTCAAAAGGACCTTATCTAGATGCAAAATTGATGACTCTTCATTCATTGAAGAATATTGAAAGGACTCCTGAATGAAATATCAAATGCAATGCTATTACCTAAATTTGTTCATTCTGTCAGAACAATGCTAGTATCTCAGAGTTTTTTTTATTTGCATTTCCTGAGGACTACGGGGGGAGCACTCTTTTAAGTGTATTCCAGCTATTTTGTTTTCCTCTATTGGGAATTCTCTATTCACTACTGTGCCCCTATTTTTTTTAATAGGGTTATTTGTTGTTTGGTGACTAGATTCTTGTGTTCTTTGTATATTTTGATGATGAGACCCCTGTCACATATGTGGTTGGTGAACATCTTTTCCCAGTATGTGGGCTCCCTTTTGGTGTTGTTGACTATGTCCTTTGCCTTACAGAAGCCTCTTGGTTCCATGTAGTTTCTTTTATTAATTGTTGATCTCAGTCATTGTCTGCCACTCCTGTCATGTTCAGGAAGCAGTCTCCTTTACCAGTTTGTTCCCAGGTACCTGCCATTTTCTCTTCTAAAAGTTTTGGTATGACTGTATTTATGTTGAGGTATTTGATCCATTTGGACTTAGGTTGTGTATGTGACAATAGACATGGGTCTTTCTGCAGTCTTCTACACACCATCATCTAATTGTGCTAGCACGATTTGAAGAAAAAGCATTTCTCTTTCCAACAGCCAACATCAAACTGAATCCAGAGAACCTTCAGATGATTCATCAAAAAATCAGGAAGAAGAAAACGCTGCCCACTCTCTTGATAAATAGAAAATATTATATGTGAGTTTCTTGCAAAGACAATACGACAAAAAAGAGATCAAGGGAAACAAATTTCAGTGGAAGAAGTGAAACTGTCATTATTTTCCAATGATATGAGAGTTTACATATGTGCTCCAAAAAAATTCTACTAGGGAATCTCTCCAGCTGATAAACACACTCAGCATATTAGAAGGATAAAAGATTAACTCAAAAAAAAATTAGTAGCCCTATTATATGCAGACAATAATGAAGGGGCATATACAGAAATAAGGGTACCATCACTTTTACAAGAGACACAAACATCATAACATAGCTTGAATTAATGTTTACCAAACAAGAGATAGATCTATATAGCAAGCAATTTTTGTCTTTAAAGCACAAAAATTAAAGAAGATACCAGAAAACAAAAAGATCTCCCATGCTCTTGGATAGGTAGGATAAACAGTAAAAATTGGTAATCTTGCCAAAACGCAACCTATAGATGCAATGCAGTCCCCAGTAAAATCCTAGCACAATTCTTCACTGACCTTGAAATGATCATACTCAACTTTCAATGGAAAATAAAAGACCCAGGATAGCATATAAAAAAACCCTGTCCAACATCGAAAATTCTGGAGTCATCACCACTTTTGACTTTAAGTGGTACAACAGAGCTATTGTGCTGAAAACAGCCTGGTATGGGCACAAAATAGACAAGTAGACCAAACTAATTGAATCAAAAAACATGATATTAACCCATACACCTAAGAACACCAGGCTTTTGACAAAACAGCTAAAAGTATATAATTGGAGGAGGAAAGCATCTTCAGCAATTGGTGCTGTCACAACTTGATGATGGTATGTAGAAGACAGCAGATAAACACGTCTATCCCAATGCACAAAACCCAAGTTCAAATGAATGAAAAACCTCAACATTCATCCAGCCACACCGAGTCTCCTAGAAAAGAAAGTGTAAGGTACCCTTTAATAAATTGCTACAGCAGACTGCTTCCAGAACATAATACTGGTAGCAGAGACACTGAGATCAACAATAAATAAATGAGCACTCCTCAAACTGAGAAACTTCTCTAAGGCAAAGGACACAGTTGAAAAGAACAAATGGCAGCCTACAACATGGGAAAAGATCGTCACCAATCCTATATCTGACAGAGAGCTGATCTTTAAAATATACAAAGAACTCAAAGAAAGTAGTCCCCAAAACAACAAATAACTCCATTAAAAATGGGAAACAGAACTGAAGAGAGAATTCTCAGGAGAAGAAATAAAATATGCTGAAATATATTTAAATTGTTCACCACTCCTAGCTCTCAGGGAAATACAAATCAAAACAACTTTGAGATACCACCTTTCTCCAGCTAGAATGGCTAAAATTAGAAATACCAATGACAACATATGCTAGAGAGGATGTGGAGAAAGGGGAATACTCCTCCACTGCTGGTGGGAGTGCAAACTTGTACAGTTTTTTTGATATCAGTATGGTGATTCCTCAGTAAATTG
>JANBXA010000357.1:0-57572 GCA_030556225.1 Cricetiscus sungorus | reverse complement strand
CAGGATCAGGCCTGACATTGATGCATTTCACACAGGTTCAGTCCAGACAGTGATGCATTTCCCACAGGTGAGGTCCCGACATTGGTGCAATTCCCACAGGTGAGGTAGAGACAGTGATGTTTTTCCCAAGAGTTACATAGAGACAGTCACGCATTTCCCAGAGGTGTGATAGAGACAGTGATCCATTTTCCATAGATGAGGAGAGACAATGATGCATTTTCCACAGGTAATGTGCACAGTTATGTATTTCCCTAAAGTGAATTAGAGACAGTATTGCCTTTCCCACAGATGAGAAAGAGAGAGTAATGCACCTCAACCCACCTGTGGGAAATGCATCATTGTCTCAATATCAACTGTGGGAATTGTGTCACTATCTCTATGTCACTAGTGGGAAATGCATCACTGTCACCACTTCACTTATGGGAAATGTTACACTGTCTCTACCTCAACTGTGGGAAATGCATCACTGATTCTAAGTCTCTTGTGAGAAAAGCACCACTGTCTTATGCTCAAATGTGTGAAATGCATCACTGTCTCTACCTTACCTGTGGGAAATGAATATTTGTCTCTACCTGACATTTTGAAAGTGAATAACTGTGTCTATGTCACTTGTGGGAAATGCATCACTGTCTGGAACTCACCTGTGTGAAATGCATCACAGTCTAGACTGAACCTGTGGGAAATACATCACTATCTCTACCTCCTCCATGGGAAATGTCTCTCAGTCTCTACCTCACTCATGGAAAATGCATCACTGTCTCTATATCAACAGTGGAAAATGCAACACTGTCTCTAAGTCTCTTGTGTGAAATGCATCACTGTCTCTATGTTACTTTTGTGAAATACATCACTGGATCTACCTCACCTGTGGGAAATGCATCACTGTTTCACCCTAAACCTTGGGAAATGTGTCTCTTCTCTATCACACCTGTGGTAAATGAGTCTTTGTCTCTCTGTCAATTGTGGTAATTACATCATTGTCTCTCAGTCGTCTGTGCAAATTGCATCACCCTCTCTATCTAACCTGTGGGTAATGCATCACGGCCTCTACCTCACCATTGGTAAAAATCATTGTCACTACCTCACCTGAGGGGAATGCATCACTATCTCTACATTACATGTAGGAAATGCATCATTGTCTCTACCTGAACTGTGGGAATTGAGTCAATGTCTCTACCTAACCTGTGAAAAATATATCACTGTCTGTGTGTCTCTTTTGGGAAATGCATCACTGTCTCGCTGTCACCTGTGGGAAAAATATTACTGTCTCTACTTCACCTGTGGGAAAAGCATCACTGTCTCGACCTCACCTGTGAGATATGTTTCAATGTCTCTACATCACTTGTGGGAAACGCATCACTGTCTCCACAACATCTATGGGAAATGTGTCACAGTCTCTACCTCGCCTCTGGGAAATGCATCAGTGTGTCTATGTCACAATGGCAAATGCATCGCTGTTCTACATCACTTATGATAAATGCAACACTGTATCTACCTCACCCGTGGGAAATACATTACTGTCCCTATATGAACTGTGGGAAATGTGTCACTGGATCTACCTCACCTCTGGGAAATGCATCACTGTGTCCATGTCACCTGTTGGAAATTCATCATTGTCTCTACCACGACCTTTGGAAAGGTGTCACCTTCTCTAGCCCATCTGTGGGAAATGCGTCATTGTCTCTATATCACTTGTGGTAAATACATCTCTGTCTCTTCCTCAACTTTGGGAAATGCATCGATTTCACATATGTGATGTAGAGATAGTGATGCATTTCCCATTGGTTAGATAGAGACAGTGAATAAATTTCCATAGTTGAGGTAGAGACAGTGATGCTTTTCCCACAGTCGAGGTGGAGACAGTGATGCTTTTCCAACAGTTGAGGAAGAGACAATGATTTTTTTTCACACAGTTTAGTTAGATAAATTGACGCATTTCCCTCTTGTATGGCCCAGACAATGATGATTTTCCCACAGGAGAGGCAGAGACAGTGGTGCATTTCCCACAGGTGACTTAGATACACTGACGCATTTCCCACAGGTGAGGTAGAGAAGGTGACATATTTTCCAAGTTTGAGGTAGAAAAAGTGATGCTTTTCCCTTAAGTGAGGTAGAGACTGTGACGTGTTGCCACAAATCAGGTACAACCATTGATGCATTTCCCACAGGTTCAGTCCAGACAGTGTTCAATTTCCCCAGGTTAGGTAGAGACAATGATGCTTTTTACCACATGTGAGTTAGAGACAATGATGCATTTCCCACAAGTGACAAAGAGACAGTTATTCATTTCCCAAAGGTCAGGTAGAGACAATGATTTATTTCCCACAGTTAAGGTAGAGACAGTGATGTATTTTCCACATTTGAAGTCGAGACATTGATACATTTCCCAAAGGTTAGCGAGAGACAATGATGCATTTCACACAGGTAAGTTAGAGACAGTGACTCAATTCCCACAGTTGAGGTTGAGACAATGATGCTTTCCGACAGGTGAGGTAGAAACCGTGATGCATTTTCCACAGGTAAGTTAGACACAAAGAAGCATTTTGCACAAGTGAGGTAGAGACAATGATTATTTTCCCACCAGTGAGGTCGAGTCAGTGATGCCTTTCCCACAGGTGTGGTATAGACAGTGATGCTTTTCCTGCAAGTTACATAGAGATAGTGATGCTTTTCCCACAAGAGATTTAGAATCAGTGAAGCACTTCCCACAGTTGAGGTAGAGACAGTGATGTTTTTCCAATAGGTGAGGTGGAGTCAGTGATGCATTTCCCACAAGTGACATAGAGACAGTGAAACATTTCCCACTGGAGAGGTGGAGACAGTGATGCATTTCCAAAAGTTGACTTGGAGAGACTGATGCGTTTCCCACAGGTTAGGTAGCGACATTAATTATTTTCCCACCACTGCAGTACAGACAATGATGCATTTTCCAGTTTTAGTCCAGACATTGTTGCATTTCCCACAGGTGACATAGAGACAGTGAAGTATTTCCCACAATGATGTAGACCCAATGATTCTTTTCTCAACATTGAGTTTGAGAAAATGATTCTTTTCCCAATGGTGAGTCTGAGACAGTGATTCATTTCCTACAGGTGAGGTAGAGCCAATGATTCTTCTCACAATGATGAGTTCGAGACAGTGATGCCTTATCCACAGGTGAGGTAGAGACAGTGATGCATTTTGGACAGGCGATGTGGAGACAGTGATGTGTTTACCACAAGTGACATAGAGACAAATACTCATTTCCAAGAGTTGAGGTAGAGATGGTGACACATTTCCCAAGCTTGAGGTGGAGACAGTGATGCATTTCCCACAGGTGACATAGATCTAGTGATGCATTTTTCACAAGTATCATAGAGACAGTGTTGCATTTCCCACAAGAGACTTAGAAACTGTGATGCATGTCCCACACTTGAGGTCGAGATAGTGATGCATTTCCCATAAGTGAAGTGGTGATAGTGATGCATTTCCCATAAGTAACATAGAGACAGTGATACATTTCCCATAGTTGAGTTAGAGACAGTGATGTATTCCTTCCTCACAGGTGAGGTTGAGACAGTGGTGCATTTCCCATAAGTGAGGCAGAGACTGAGACGCCTTTCCCAAGGAGGAGGTACAGACGTGATGCATTTCCCAGGGTTCAGTCTAGACTATGATTCATTTCACACAGGTGAGTTCCAGACAGTGATTCATTTCCAGAGGTGAGGTAGAGTCAGTGATGATTTTCCAACAAATGAGATAGAGACAGTGATCCATTTTCCACAGGTGAGGTAGAGACAATGATGCATTTCCCACGGGTATGTTATAGACAGTTATGTATTTCCCACAAGTGAATTAGAGACAGTGAAGCCTTTCTTACAGATGACATAGAGAGAGTAATGCATATCACACAGGTGAGGATGGTACAGTGATGCATTTCCTACAGGAGAGGCAAAGACTGTGATGCATTTCCCACAAGTGTGGTAGAGACTGTGACACATTTCCCACGGGGGGTGGTACAGACAGTGATGCATTTTCCACAAGTTCAGTCCAGATAGTGAAGCCTTTCCGACAGGGAGTTCCAGACAGTGTTGCAATTCCCTCAGGTGAGGTAGAGACAGTGGTGCATTTCACAAAGGTGAGGTTGATCCAGTGATGTATTTCCCACAGTTGAGGTAGAGGCAATATTTCTTTTCATACATATGAGTTAGATAAATTGATGCATTTCCGTCAGGTACGTCCCAGACAGTGATGCATTTCCCACAGGGGAGGCAGAGACAGTGAAGCATATCCCAGAAGTGAGGTAGACACAGTGACACATTTCCCACAAAGAAGGTTCAGACAGTGATGCATTTCCCACAGTTTCAGTCCATTCAGTTATGCATTTCACACAGGTTGTGCCCATACAGTGATGCGTTGCCCACAGGTTTGGTAGAGACAGTGATGCTTTTCCCACAGGTGAGGTAGTGACAGTGATGCATTTCCCACAAGTGACATAGAGATAGTGATACATTTCCCACTGGAGAGGTGGAGATGGTGATGCATTTCCAACAGGTGAGGTAGAGACATTGATTATTTTCCAACCAGTGCGGTAGAGACAATGATGCATTTCCCACAGATGACATTGATACAGTGATGGAATTCCCACAAATGACATAGAGACAGTGATGCATTTCCCACATTTGGGGTAGAGATAATGCCTCAATTCCCACAGTTGAGGTAGAGACATTGTTGGATTTTCCACAGTTGAAGTAGAGACAGTGATGCATTTCCCACAGGTTCAGGCCAGACAGTAATGCATTCCCCATAGGAGAGGCAGAGACAGTGATGAATTTCCCACAGGTGAGGTAGAGATGGTGACATGTTTTCCTCCGGAGAGGCAGAAACAGTGATGCATTTCACACAGGTTCAGTCCAGACAGTTATGCATTCCCTACAAGTGAGGTCAAGATAGTGATGCATTTCGCACAGGTAAGGTAGAGACAGTGATTCATTTTCACACTGGTGATTTAGAGTCATCATTTCCCACAGGTGAGGCAGAGATAATGATGGATTCCCACAGTTGAGGTAGATCCAGTGATGCATTTCCCACATCAAGGTAGAAGCATTGACAAATTTCCCACAGCTGAGGCAGAAACTTGATGCATTTCCTATATTTGAGGTAAAGATAGTATTTCATTTACCAAAGGTGAGGTAGAGACAGTGACACATTTTCTAGAACTGAGGTAGAGACAGTGATGCATTTCTCACAGGTGAGGTATAGACTTGATGCATTTCCCACTCGGTAGGTTGAGACAGTTATGCATTTCCCACAGGTGACTTCCAGACAGTGATTCATTTCCCATAAGAGATGTAGGGACAGTGATGCATTTCTCACAAGTGACTTACAGTGATGCATTTCCCACTGTTGGGGTAGAGACAATGATTTATTTCACACATGTAAGGTACAAACAGTGATGCATTTCCCAAGGGTGATGTAGAGACAGTGATGCATTCCCACCTGTTAGGAAGAGGCAATGATCCATTTCCCACAGCTTAGTTAGATTCAGTGACCCATTTCCCCCAGATGAGATAGAGACACTTATGTGTTTCCCACAGGTGAGGCAGAGACAGTGATGCATTTCAACCAGGTGAGGGAGAGAAAATGTGACATTTCCCACAGGTGGGGTTCAGAAAATGATCAATTGCCCACAGGTGAGGTAGAAAATATGACCCATTTTGCACAGGTTATGTAGTGACAGTGACATATTTCCCACAGGTGAGGTAGAGACAGTGACAAATTTCCAACAGGAGAGGGAGAGACAGTGATGTATTTTCCATATGTGACGTAGAGAAAGTCAGACTATGCCACAGGTGAGGAAGAGGCAGTGAGGCATTTCCCGCAGTTGAGGTAGAAATAGTCACACATTTCCCACAGGTGAGGTTGAGACAGTGACACAATCCCCACAGCTAAACTAGAGACAGTGATGCATTTCTCATAGGTGGGGTTCAGACAATGATGCATTGCCCACAGTTGAGATAGAGACAATGACTTATTTCCCTCAGGTGGAGTAGAGACAGTGACAAATTTCCAACAGGTGTGTTAGAGACACTGATGCATTTTCCACAGGTGATGCAGAGACAGTGATGCATATTCCATGGGTGAGGGAGAGACAGTGACTCATTTCTCAAAGGTGAGGTTGAGACAGTGATGCATTTCCCATATGTGAGGTAAAGTGAGTCATGCTTTTCCACAAGTGTGGTATAGGCAGTGATGCATTTCCCACAGGTGAGGTTGAGACACTGACACATTTCCCACAGATGAGGTTGAGACAGTGACACATTTCCCATACATGAGGTAGAAACAATGCTGTATTGCCCACAGGTGATGTAGAGAAAATAATGCATTTCCAACAGGTGAGATACAGACAATGATGCATTTTCCACTGCCGAGATAGAGACAGTTATGCAATTCTCACTGGTTAAGTACAGACAGTGATGCATTTCCCACAGGTGACATAAAGACAAAATGCAGAAGGGTCATTACCAAATTCCTTTTATGTGACTACAATAACCTCCATATACAAGCCACACAAGACACAAATAAAGTGTGCTAGACAGCAATATCCCTCATGAACATTGATGCACATATACTCTATAAAACACTGGCAAATAGAATCTAAGACCATATCAGAGATATCATCCATCATGACCATGTAGGCTTCATCCTAGTGATGCAGGCATATTTCAACATAATTAAATCTATCAATGTGATTCACTGAATAACGAAAATTCATATTGTCATCACACTAGATGATTTTCTCTGATTATGAAGCTGATGGAATGTGGAGTTCCTCTTTCTCAATCATCCAAGCATATACTTTTATTTTCATTAACACTTGTCTGCATAATTTCTACCTACATACCATTTTGTAGCATGTGTTCCTAGCAAACATCTTGTAAAATAGCGTGAACGTAAGTCAATATGAAATGAATATAGAGATAGAAGGTGTGGTGTAAGTTCTAATCTCAGAATCTTCCTGCCCTGATATTTCAAGAAATTAATTCAACAAAGTACATAGTTTTTCTGATTTGACATCTTATCAGCACCCAATGTATGATTAAAAGCGTTTCAAATTGACCTTTTCTAGAAGCAAAATTGATGAGTCTTCATTCAATAAAGAATATTGAAAGGACTCCTGAATGAAATAACAAATATAATGTTATTTCCTAAATTTGTCCATTCTGTCAGGACAATGCTAGTATCTCAGAGTTGTTTTCATTTGCATTTTATGATGGCTAAGGATTTTGACCACTTTCTTAAGTGTCTTTCAGCCATTTTGTGTTCCTCTGTTGAGAATTCTCTATTCACTACTGTACCCCAATTTTTTGTAGAGTTATTTGGTGTTTGGTGACTAGTTTCTTGTGTTCTTTGTATATTTTTATGATGAGCCCTCTGTCACATGTGTGGTTGGTGAGCTGCTTTTTTCAGTAAATAGGCTCCCTTTTTGTGTTTTTTTGACTATGTCCCTTGCCTTACAGAAGCCTCTCCATTTCAAGAGGTTTCTTTTATTAATTTTTCATCTCAGTTGATGTCTGCTACTAGTGTTATGTTCAGAAAGCAGTCTGTTTTACCAGTTCATTCATGGGTAGCTGTCATATTGTTTTCTAAAAGTTTTGGATTGGCTGTATTTATGTTGAGGTATTTGATCCATTTGTACCTAGTTTGTGTGAATGGCGATAGACATGGGTCTTTCTGCAGTCTTCTACACACCATCATCCTGTTGTGCTAATACCATTTGGTAAAAAACAATTTCTCCTTCCAACTGACAACATCAAACTGAATCCAGAGAAGCTTAAGATGATTCATTAAAAATCGGGAAAAAGACAACGCTGCCCCCTCTGTTGGTAAATAGGAAAATATTATATGGGGGTTTCTTGCAAGGACAATAAGACAACAAAAGAAGATCAAGGGATATGATTTTGAAGGGAAGATATAAAACTGTCATTTTTCCAATGATATTGTAATTTACATATGTGATCCAAAAATTATACTAGGGAATCTCTCCAGCTGACACACACACTCAGCAAATTCGAAGGATAGAAGACTAACTCAAAAATATTAGTAGCCTCATTATATGCAGATAATAAAGGGACATAGGCAGAAATCAGGGTAACATCACATTTACAATAGCCACAAACATCATAACATAGCTTGAATTAATGCTTACCAAACAAGTGATAGATCTATATAGCAAGCACATTTCATCTTTAAAGCAAAAATATTAAAGAATATACCAGAAAATGAAGAGATCCCCCATGCTTTTGGATAGGTAGGATAAGCACTAATAATTGGTAATCTTGCCAAAAGCAACCTACAGATGCAATGAAATCCCCACTAAAACCCCAGCACAATACTTCACTGACCTTGGAAGGATCATACTCAACTTGCTATGGAAAAGCAAAAGACCCAGGATAGCAAATATAAAACCCTGTACAACATCGAAAATTCTGTTGTCATCACCACCTTTGATTTTAAGCGGTACAACAAAGCTATAGTACTGAAAACAGCCTGGTATGGGCACAAAAATAGACAAGTAGACCAAATTAATTGAATCAAAAGCCATTATATTAAGCCACACACCTAAGAACACCAGGTCTTTGACAAAACTGCTAAAAGTATACAATAGGAGGAGGAAAGCACCTTCAGCAACTTGATCATGGTATGTGGAAGACAGCAGATAAACATATCTATCCCAATTCACAAAACCCAAGTTCAAATGAATCAAAAACCTCAACATTCTTCCAGCCACACTGAGTCTCCTAGAAAAGAAAGTGTGAGGTACCCTTAAATAAATTGCTACAGGAGACTGCTTTCAGAACATAATGCCAGTATCACAGACTCGGAGATAAACAATAAATAAATGATCACGCCTCAAACTGAGAAGCTTCTCTAAGGCAAAGGACACAGTTGACAAGAGCAAATTGCAGCCTACAACATGGGAAAACATCGTCACCAATCCTACATCTGACAGAGAGCTGATCTTTAAAACATACAAAGAACTCAAGAAACTAGTCCCCAAAACAACAAACTCTATTAAAAATAGGAAACAGAACTGAAGAGAACATTCTCAGGAGAAGAAATAAAAATGCTGAAATATATTTAAATTGTTCACCATTCTTAGCTATCAGGGAAATGCAAATCAAAACAACTTTGAGATGCCATCTTATTCCAGTACGAATAGCTAAAATTAGAAATACCAATGACAACTAATGCTGGAGAGGATGTGGAGAAAGGGGAATACTCCTCCACTGCTGGTGGGAGTGCAAACTTGTACAGTTCTTTGATAACAGTATGGTGATTCCTCAGTAAATTGTGAATCAGTGTACCACAGGACACAGCAATCCTCTTATTAGGCACATTCAAAAATGATCTACATCCATAGAACAATGGCATGTGCTTAACTATGTTTGCAGTGGCATTATTTGAAATACCAAGAACCAGGAAGAAACTTAGATGTCCCTCAACTGAAGACTGGATAAAAAAGTTGTGGCACATTTACACAATGAAATACTACTCTGTGGAGGAGGGGTGGAATCTGGGAATTTGCAGAAAAAATGGATGAACTTGAAGAAACCCTCCTGAGTCATATCACCCAGTCACAAAAAGAGGAACATGGTATGTATTCACTTGTATATGGATTTTAGACATAGAGCAAAAGATCACCAGCCTATAATTCACACCACCAGAGAAACTAGAATACAAAGAGGAGTCTAAGTGATCCATACAAGTTCCCTCACAGAAGAGAAAAGCAACTTGATCTCTTGAGCATATTGTGAGTGGTGGGGCAGTGAGTGGAGAGAGAGCTAGAAAATAAAAAAACAAGAGGAAAGAAGGAAAGGAAAGCACGTTGTACTAGCAAGATTGAGTCAGGGGAGGAGTAGGTGAGAGAGAGAGAGAGAGAGATACAGATACAGAGACAGAGACAGAGACAGAGACACAGAGAGATACCATACAAGAGGGAGTCATTATAGGTTAGAAGAGAAAAATGACTATAGAGAAATGTCCAGAGACCTACAAGGTTGATCCCAACTAACAATTTGAGCAACAATGAAAAGGCTACCATAAATGCCCTTCCCTGATAATGAGTTTGATGACTAACTTATCCACAATTACAGAGCCCTCATCTAGTAGCTGATAGAAGCAGGAACAGACACCCAAAGTTAAACACTGAGCCAAACTGTTATGCAGATGCAGAGAGGGAATAGCTGATCAGGCTACAGAAGCCCACATAGACAGCTGAACTGAACAAAGGGAAACTAATGGGGCCCACAGACTGATATCTGTGTACCCAGCATTAGATTACCACAGATCCCATAAATGTGGGTCTCAGTCAGATGGCCTCAGCAGTCTAAGGGTCCTCTGACAGTGGAAGTAGTATGTACACCTGGTGCACAAAAGGATTTTGGAAATACATTCCCAATGGAGGAATACTCCCTTAACGTAGAGGCAGAAGGGATGTCCTAGTTCCTACTACAAATGACTTTACAGATATAGTTGTGCCCTCCTAAAGGCATTACCCTATATGTGGTGCAGGGGGTGAAAATGGGAAGGGAGGGTGATCGCGTTGCATCGGAGGGTGGGAGAAAGGGAGGGATGAAGAGAGGGGGCGAGAGGGAACTGTGATCCATATGTAAAATAACTAAAAACAGACTGGATACCGATAAGTGACAGATACACAACTCAGAATTATTTTTCATGTTCAGAGCATTTCTCTGATAAAAAGATAATGCTTAATAAATCTTTGAGCAATGTGAATGATAGAGGTGAATAAAGTTATTTGAGTTAAAAAAAATTGACTTTAAAATGAAAAATACCAATTAATCAAAAGATGTGATGGTATTGAATACTTAACCTCCCAAGATGGACTTGATTTGATTTTTCTTGGAATAGAGGATCAGTTATTTAAATTATTATACAAACTTTTAAATGATCTTGCATACTAACCCCTATCATCAATTTAAATAATTTATTTATAAAATTAATTGATCAGGCATACTTGAACCCACAAGATGACTCCTAACTTCAGGTATTGTGGGAAAAAAATCATTGTTGTATGAGACTATAAAATCAAACAACCAGTTGGTATCACAACATCCACTTCCCCAAGGTGGCTGCAAACCATACTCATGACCGAAGTTGTCATCATTGATTTAAATAAGTTAATTAAATAATTAATTTTTAGATGGTCTTGTATACTTGACTCCCACAATGTGGTGCAAAAATTCACTGATCATAAATTATTTAATGTCTTATTTTTATAAATAAATAATTACATAGTCAGTGGATAAGAGGTTCTGCCATACTAGACACCCACAAATTGTCTGTTACTTGGCTCCCACAAAAATTTGCCAAACTAAACAAATGATGGATTAATCACAGATTTGAGCAATAAGATGTGTAAGTGATTAATGATCATTGTGTATCCAGGATTTAAGAAAATATCAGACAGTTGATGTGAGAAGCTTCCTCATTAGAATTGCTATTCAATTATTCCTCAGTCTAGTGTAACAAATGGATTAACACATTTCTGAAAGAAGATAAAAATTGAAAACTCACCTTTTGTTGAATAATTGTGGGTCTTTTTACCTTCTTAATCCTTAGCATTACTTCTTAGGGAAGATGACATTCATCAACAAAAGTCTTTGGTCTGTTTCTCCACAGACTACAATTCCTCATATTAGGCAAGCTTGAATTGGGTAATATTAATTGCTGTAGGCCAAATTCCATGGTTTGGCTATGACTTGATTAGAAGAATCAATTTCCACAAGTACTGTCATTAAAAGATTTATGAGATACTCATCTTGAGAGACTAAAATATCTAACCTAAGTTGCTCTCTGGTTCTTGGCCCATGATACCAGAATGTAGAATTCCATCAGAGTTGCCAGGCAACTTTTATGGTCTAAGATTCTGTCCCATTCCAGTACACCTCCCACTAAAAGCACCACCTACTAATGCACTAACCTTATAGCCTCATTGATTTTCTCCCCAAAATGCAAGGCTATTTTCCAAGTTACACTTATTTTCAAGTCAGTTAAGCAACTATGCCATGGAATGTCCTCCAGTTACCAGCATTACACAAATCAAGAGTAGCTAATTTTAGGTAATAGAATCTGAAAAAAGGATGAAAGTTGTTTCATGATAAATGTCTTCTTCCCTAAGAAATTAAAGCATGGATAAAAAGAAAGACTTAATATATCTTTCCAAAGGTTAGTGTACTATTGTTAATTTCCTTCAGCAAGGTTTTAATCTACCTCTTAGACTAGAATGAGGTAAGATATGGTAGGTGTTTATATCTAATGAAGCAGCTTCCATATTCATGTATCTGATGCCACATGGATACAGAATATCAATACCTACTCTGAAGACTGTCCTCATTGTGGCTTCCATTAAACTTGGTGTCCAGATGACAACTTATTCTTCAGTACTATTTTCCATGCCAATATATCTGTGTTGTATATTGACAAGCCTTCGCATTTGGCTTTTGGCACAATGACAATGAATTTGGTGCTGAGCTTTGTACACTGTGACAAAGAAGAGTAGGGTTCTCTTCAGCTTTTTTTGTGCCCTCAGGAATGAGTTGATGCAATTTTACTGGTTGGGTTTCTCATTTTGATGAAAATGAGAATCTTATGCAAACTTCAGTACCAATACCGTTCAAGCGAATCAAGCCTGGAGAAACATTTCTGGTCTTCATTGTCAAAGGCTGTGCCTTGCCGTATTGGAGTCTTGTGGTAGGAAAATGAATGGGGATTTGAAAAGCACATGACTCTTTGAGTGAATGTACAAAGAAGACAACTTGGGTTTCAATTTAAAGAATACCTTTATGTAGAATGGTCATAAAGATAAATTACTTATATTTCTTTTACCCTTCTTCTATTGACATGAAATATAGGCCATTTCAATTTATCTGGAAAGGGTAAGGGAAATACAATTTTTTTTAAAGATCTACAGACCCAAGAGAATTGCAATATCTTCAATCATGCATACTTCTAGAATTCTTGACCAAGGTAAAACAGAAAGCATATTTTCCCATTTCCACTGGAGTCTACGCTTACCATGGAAATAAAATAGTAATATCACAGGAGTCTAGGCATGGTACTGCAAAAAGAGGCAAACTTGCAATTGCTCACTTCCTGTCTAAGCTGAATATTGATACTCCAATTCCACAGAGGTATATTCAATCTCCATAGCTGTTTCTCAGCTATCTGAGGAATCCAAATATCATGCCCTAAGATAACAACATGTTCTATCTGTTCTAGAGTTTCCCCCATGGAGTTCATGGGGAAATATTGTTACCTTTAATTCTCAGTCTTATTTTATTTTTCAGATCAGAATATTCTTATTTTCTTTTTCCTCCTTTGCATTAAACAAAACCTGCCATTACTTTTGTATTTTCCTCCCATCTAACTTATAATAATATAAACATAAAATATCTAAATGTAGATAGAAACAATATTCAAACATCTAAAAAATAGGTATCTTTTGAGTCATAGAAATTGTATTGCTAAGATGAAAATAACAATTCTTTACCCAACATTTTTTTCTTTGTATATTAAATAATAAAAGTTGAACTTCTTATTTATGTACTTACTAGGACACCTCAATTTTTTCCCTTCATCATTTATAAAAATATTGATCACGAATATTGATCTAATAAAATATTAGATATGTACAAATATATACCACATTTATAAATATGATTTTAATAAATATCTGTCCAAAATCCAATTTGTACTACCTTGGTCTTTCCTGTCTATCATTGTTTCCTCTGTCCTCTTACCAATATTTACATATGATTTTAAATATCTTCATTGTATTTTTCTTCATTTTCAACATTTCATTTTTCTTTTTTAAATTTCCTTCAATACCAAATGTGATTATTAATGTCATTGCCTGATATTTTTTTGTCGTAAAGCTTTTCTGTTTTTAATATTTTTCTTATTTTACATATCAATCCAAGTTCCCTCTCCCTCAATCCCTCATTCCATCCCTCCTTCTTTCCCTCCCTCCCATGTCCCCTGACCCACCTCCCATCCCATTCCCAACCCCACTTCACAGGGAGTGTGATGCCATCCAGGAGGGGTCATCTAAATCTGTAAAATCACTTAGAGTAGGGACTGGGACCTCTATTCTGTCTTTGTGTTAAGGGAGTATACTTCCTTGGGGAATTAGCTCCCAAATTCCTTTTATTTGCCTGGGATACATCTCTTTCCTGAGGTCCCTTAGAATGGTCAGGAATTCTAACTGAGAACCATATTCAAGGGTTCTCAGTTGGTCCAATGCTGATTTCACAGGTATCAGTCTTGGGGCCCATTAATTTCTCCTTTTTTAGGCCCGCTGTCACTGTGGATATCTGTAGCCTGGTCTTGTTTTCCCTTACTGCATCTGGATTCCAGTTCAGCTTAGCGTTTTGCTGTGGGGGGGCCTGCTACTGTTTTCATCAGTTATTAAATGTGCTATCTATGTTGGTAGATAAGTCAGTCATCAGTCTTATTAGCAGGGAAAAGCTTTTATGTTAGCCATACCATTGTTGCTCAAATTGTTAGTTTTGGTTATTCTTGTAGGTCTCTGGACTTAGAGTCAGTTTTCTCTTCAAACCTTTAATGGCTCCCTCTTTCATGGCATCAGTCTCACTTTTTTTTTCTCTCATCTATTCCTCCCCTGGCTCAATATTCGTAGTACCATATGCTTTCCTCTTCTCACTTCTCTTTTTGCTAACTCCCACTCCACTCACTGCTCCCCCACTCCCACTCTGCTTAGTAGATCTTCTTCCTTTCTATTTCTGTGAGGGACATTATATGAATTTCTAACATCCATCTTTATATCCACGTTTCTCTGGTGGTGTGAATTATAGGCTGGTGATCTTTTGCTCAATGACTAAAATCCATATATGAGTAAGTATATACCATATTACTCTTTTTGTGAGTGGATTACCACACTTTTGATAGTTTCTTCTAATTCTATCCATTTGCCTGAGAATTTCAAGATTCTGTTTTTTCCCCCCACTGAGTAGAATTCGATTATGTAAATGTGCCATATCTTCTTTATCCATTCTTTAGTTGAGGGGAATTTGTTTCTCCCAGGTTCTTGCTTTAACAAATAATGCTCTACAAACATTGTTGAACAGATGACTTTTTTTTAATGGATGTGGGTAATTTGTATATATGCCTAAGAAAGGAATTGCTAGGTCCTGTGGAAGCCTAACTCACAATTTTCTTGAAGAACAGACATATTGATCTCCAAAATGGCTGTACAAGTTTGCACTCCCACCTGAAATTGAGGAGTGTTCCTTTTTCTCCACAGCATCTCCAGCTTAAGTTGTCATTGGTGTTTCTAATTTTAGCCATTCAGGCTGGAGTAAGATGGTATCTCAGACTTGTTTTGATTTGAATTTCCCTAATAAGTATGTTGAGCTCTTCCTTAAGTGTCTTTCAGCGTTTTTCATTTCCTCCATGACAGTTCTCTCTTCAAGTCTATACCACATTTTCTAATAAGGTTTTTAGATGTTCTGTTATCTAGTTTCTTGAGTTATTTTATATTTAGGAGATCAGCTCTCTGTCAGATTTAGGAATGGTGAAGATCTTTTTCCAGTCTGTGGGCTGTCATTTCATCTTGTCACCTCTATCCTTTGCCTTACTGAAACTTCTCAGTTTGAGGAGCTCCCATTTATTAATTGTCGAACACAGCATCTGTGGTACTGGAGTTGCATTCAGGCAGCAGTCTCTTGTACCAGTTATTTCAAGGGTAACGCCCACTCTCTCTTTCAAGAGATTCAGTGTGGCTGTGTTTATGTTGAGGTCTTTGATCCATTGAGTTATGTGCACGGCGATACCCATGTGTCTATCTGCGGTCCTCTTCATGCCATCATTCAGTTGTGCCAGCACCATTTGTTGAAGATGCTTTACTCTATCTAATTTTAGTTGATTTTTTGTCAAAATCAGGATTTTGTAGATGTACGAGTTAAAATAAGGATAGTTAATTCAGTACCATCAGTCTACCTGTCTATTTTTTTGTGGCAATACCATGCTCTTTTCTAAACTAGACCTCTATAATAGAGCTTGAAATCAAAGATGACAATGCCACCTTAAATTCCTTTATTGTACAAGGTAGTTTTGGCTACCCTAGGTCTTTTGTTTTTCCATTTAAATTTGATTATTATTCTTTCAAGTTCAGTGAAGAATTATTCTGGGGTTTTAATAGGGAGTGCATTGAATATGTAGATTGCTTTTGGCAAGACTGTCACTTTTGCTATCTTTATCCTTCTTATCCAAGAGCATGGACCACCTTTCCATTTTTTGGTATCTTCTTTAATTTATTTTTGGAAGGACACATAATTCTTACAATATATGTCTTTTACTTGTGTGGTAAGCATTATTCCAAAATACTTTTTGTTTTTTTGGCTATTATTAAGGGTCATGTTTCTCTTATTTCTTTCTCAGCCCTGTTATTGTCTTATTTAATAGGGCTACAGATATTTGAGTTCATCTTGTATCCTGTAGTTTTGTAAAGGATTTTTTTCAAGTAACCCACATGTGGAACAATACTACATTGGCATATGTTTAGTAGTGAAGATCCCCTCTCATTCTACAGACTGTCATTAGGTTCCTGTAGGCTTCAGTTAGGTTGCTGTGCAGGCTTGCCAGTGAACCTCCCAGTGTTCTATCTTGGGGTATTCTGAGGAGCGAAAGGTTCTAAAAGCAGATACAAATTGGATTCTGGACAGATATTAAAATCATATTTATGAAGCCTGTGGTGTATGTTTGTACATATCTAATTTATGTAACTATTCATAATAAATATTCCATAAATGATGAAGGGAATAAATTGAGGTGTCCTAGTAAGTACATAAATAAGAAGTTAAAATTTTATTATTTAATATAAAAAGAAGAAAAATGTTGGGTAATTGATTGTTATTTTCTTCTTAGCAATACAATTTCTAAGACTCCAAACAATACCTATTTTTTAGATGTTTGAATAGGATTCCTATCTTAATTTAGATATTTTATATTCATTTTCTTATAAGTTTGATGGGATGAAAAAGTACAAAGGTAATGAGAGAATTTGTGTACTGCACAGGAGTAGAAATAAAATAAGAATATTCTGACCTCAAAAATAAAATAAAACTGAGAATTGATGGTAAGAATATTTCACCATGAACTCCATAGGGGGAACTCTAGAACAGATAGGACAGGTTGTTATTTCTGGGCATGATAGCTGGATGTCCTTAGATAACAGAGAAACAGTTATGGAGATTGAGTAGACCTCAGTGGAATTGGAGTATCAATTTTCAGCTAAGGCAGTGAGTGAGAAATTGCAAGTTTGCCTCTTTTTTCAGTACCATGCCTAGACTCATGTGATAATTATTATTTTATTTACATGGTAAGCATAGACTCCTGTGTAAATGGGAAAATGTTTTCTGTTTTACCTTGGTCAAGAATTCTAGAAATAAGCATGCCATACCCACATGCCTGAGGATATTGCAATTCTCTTGTGTCGCTAGACCTTAAAAAACAATTGTATTTCCCTTACCCTTTTCAGATAAATTGAAACAGCCTATATTTCATGTCCTTACAAGAAAGAAAATGCAAGTAATTTATCATTATGACCATTCTACGTAAAGATATTTTTTCAATTGAAATGCAAGTGGTCTTCACTGTACATTCCCTCAAAGAGTCATGTTACGCAGGTTATTCCTGCTGGCCGCAGCGTGTCCTGCCGCCATGGTCCCACAACCATGTGTGCCCCAAATAACATGCAGAGACTCTGTATTTGATACAATCCTGTTGGCCAGTTACCATTATTGTTTATGGGCTGGCTCTGCCTTAATTATTAACCCATTTCTACTTATCTAAGTATTTCCACGTGGTCGTCTTATTGGGGAGCCGCGGCGGGTGTCTTCCTTCCTCCCCAGGCTACATTTCGACTCCTCCTTCTACTTCCTCTTTCCTCCTTCTAGTCTGCTATCCCCACCTATCTAGTTTTCTATTGGCCACAGGGCTTTATTAACCAGTATGAGAAACATATATACAGAATAACATCCCCCATCATCTCCTCTTTTCTGTCTACAGTAAAAGAAGGGGTTTAACCTTAACATAGCAAAATATACCATTCAACAGTTATCAAATAAGAATCACAGTTAACAATATTCAGTCCATTAACATTTTGTAAGACTTAAAGAAAATATCATCTATCCTATCGTTGTGAGTCTAAAGTCCTATATGTAACTTATCTTTAATCCTAACTAAGGAAAACTATAACCATAACTACCTGTATTCAACTCCAGCAAAGACCACAGAAGGATAATATATAAACTCTAGAAATGACAGAGACAACTCATTGCCTGGTCAGTCACCCGAAGTTCTTCTGTAATGTTCCATCTTCAGCCCATAGGCCATAGTGTATCTCCAGACTCCTCAACAAAGCAGGAAACTTTAAACTGTCCACCTGTAATGACAGTTTGTCAGTCACTTTTCTCTGTGTCCTGTAGACTGTCTGGCTGTCTGGCAGCCTCTTCCATGAAGCAGGAATCCTGTAGCATTGTCCATCTTGCATCAGCAGTCACCTTTTTGTGGATCCTGAATGTCCAGTTTCTACAACATAAAGTCAAACAGTCCAGGCAAGAACAAATTCTTGCCCAAATGGCTAGTTTTGCCATATTGAAAGCAAACTCCATAGCTAGTTTCTTCGATACCCATCTTCCTTTTTGATGCAGGTGGTGTTACCAGGAGCAGTTGTGCCTCACTGTCAAGAAAATCCCTAAACCATTTTAAATGCCATATTCTGTAGGTCTTTGAAAAGTTTGAAGAATGTGTATTCATCTCAAATACATCTCTGCATATCTAGAAATCCTAACTAACTTAACTCCAAGTTTTGACTATCATAGGTAACTCTCTAATCTGTACTAAATTATATATTACATTTTCCAATGAGCTATATAAATATAATACCTAAACAAGATGAGAAATATACATATCACAAAATTGACCTTAAATTGTATCAATAAATGAAAATCCATTCCAAAGCAAAGTATACATATCTATACGATAATTCCTTTTTTACCTTTAAAAAGATTGCTTGTGGTTATAGCCATTTATAACCAAGCCTATTTAAATGAAAACAAACATTTATAAACAATATTTGAGAATTTGGGCGTCGTTCTTTCCAAACTACTTCCTGCTGGTAGGGGGCGCTGTCATGGGGATCCAAAGAAGATACAGTAATCTTGGCAGTAGTCTGCAAGGCTTTGTCTCAACTGCTTTGAATGTTGGATCATCTGGGGAATTGTTTCAGGGGGTCTGGCTTGATCAAACCACATAAGTCTGGAAAGAATCGATAGCTTTTCATTTTCTGTAGAAACAAAAATAGAAATCCTTTTCCCCAGTAACTTGTCCTTAGGCTTAAATTTTGAAGTCAAAGCATTTTTAAAATATATAAATTGAATTAATCCAGTAGCATTTCTCTTATCAGTAGGTATTTTCTCAGCACTCAAATGATTTAAAGACAACCGAAGCGCGTATAGTATCCAAAATCTCTCTGTGTTTTCCATTTTTACATGGCCTTTTTATTACTCTATTTATTCTACTTGTATTTTTACATATTTTGAGACAGGGTTTCTCTGTGTAAATTTTATCTATCCTGGAATTCACTGCATACCAGGTTTACTTTGAAATCACAGAGATTTGTTTGCCTCTGTTTCCTGAGTGCTGGGATTAATGGCGTGGACCACCACACCCATCCATTCCATTTCCCTTTTTCTTTTTTAACCCTTTGTATCCTGTTTCTTTTTCTCTCCCAAGCCAGCGTATTTTTAAAAACACAGTGTAAACCTTCATTGCAGCTCTCATATACACCAATGAATTGTTAGCAGAGCTCTTTAAAAGCAAGGCGGCTTTTTTGCCACTTATGCTAATTTTGGAAACCTCTCTTAAAGGAGCCGCACAACTCTCTGTCTACAGAAAAACAAAACCAACTGAGAAAATGCTGCTACTAAGAAGTCTTGCTAGTCTCTATTCCCTTGTTTCTAAAAACTATTGTTTAGGCTTTTATTTATTTTAAGTAAAAGTTCTTATAGCCACGTTGGGCGCCATCTGTAGCGTGTATGTTTCCGCCAGCCCGCCAGCCCGCTGGTCTGAGTCGTGGGTTCGAATCCCACTTCTGATACCATTATGTTACAGCATGTTGTTCCTGCCAGCCTCCTGGTCCTGCCACCATTGTCCTGCAACCATGTGGGCCCACAGCCGCGCCAGCCCCAAATAACACTCAGGAGACTCTATATTTGATACAATCCTATTGGCCAGTTACCATTACTGTTTATGGGCTAGCTCTGTCTTAATTATTAACCCATTTCTACTTATCTAAGTATTTTCATGAGGTCGTCTTAACGGGGAGCCCGGCGGCAGGCATCCTGCTCCTTCCCCTGGCTACATATTGACTCCACATTCCCACTTCCTATTTCCTTCTCCTAGTCTCCTAGCCCAGCCTATCTTGCTATCTCATTGGCCACAGAGCTTTATTAACCAGTATGAGAAACATATATACAGAATAACATCTCCCATCAGAGGAGTAGACCATGATGCATTTCTCCCAGTCGAAGCGCAGACAATGATGAATTTCCCAAAGGTCAGGAGGTGATAATGATATATTTCCCACACTAGAAGTTGTGACAATGATACATATCTTAAATGTTAGGTAGAGAAAATGATGCATTTCTTACAGTTGATCTGGAGACAATGTAGCATTCCCACAAACGAGGTATTGAAAATGATGCATTTGCCTTAAGGGAGGTAGAAATAATGAAACATTTCCCACAGGTGAGGTGGAGGCAATGATGCCTTTCCCATAACTGAGGTAATAATAATGATACATTTCCCAAAGGAGGAATACAGATA
This sequence comes from Cricetiscus sungorus, assembly GCA_030556225.1. NCBI lineage: Eukaryota > Metazoa > Chordata > Mammalia > Rodentia > Cricetidae > Cricetiscus > Cricetiscus sungorus. The sequence goes on along the minus strand of JANBXA010000357.1, from coordinate 36,662 downwards.
ATGATAATTTTCTATAGGTGAGGTGGAAAAATGTTTCATTAAATGCATCCTAGGTAGAGAAAATGCTGTATATCCCACAGGTGATGAGTTGACCATGATGAATTTCCCAAACTTGATATGTATCCCACAGGTGAGGTAGAGACAATGACACATTTCCCACAGGGAAGGGAGAAAAGTTGATCAATTTCCCATAAGAGATTAGAGGCAATGATGGATATCCCTCAGGTGAGATACAGACAATGATGCATTTTCACAGGTGAGGTGGAAAAGTGATGAATTTCCCACATGTTGCTTAGAGCCAATGATGCATTTCTCACAGTTTAAATAGAGTGCTTGATGCATTTCCCACAGGTGAGGTAGAACAGTGATGAAAATCCAACTGGTGAGGCAAAGACAAAGATGCATTTCCCACATGTGAGGTAGAGACAATGCTGCATTTCCCACAGGTGAGGTAGAGACAATGCTGCATTTCACACGGGTGAGGTAGAGACAATGATGCATTTCTGACAGGAGGGGTACAGAATATAATAATTTTCCATAATAGGTGGAAAATGTTTCATTTCCCACATGGTGTGTAGAGAAAATGCTGTATATCACACAGGCGAAGAGTAGACCATGATGGATTTCACCCAGTCGAATTGCAGACAATGATGTATTTCCCAAAGTTTAGGTAGTGATAATTATATATTTCCCAAACTAGAAGTAGTGACTATGATACATATCTGAAATTTTACTTAGAGAAAATGATGCATTTCTTACTGTTGATGTGGAGATAATGAAGCATTCCCACAAGTGAGGTAGAGAAAATGAAGCATTTGCCATAAGTGACGTAGAAATAATGAAACATTTCCCACAGGTGAGGTGGAGGCAATGATGCTTTTCCCATAACTGAGATAATAATAATGATACATTTCCCAAAGGAGGGGTACAGATAATGATAATTTTCCATAGGTGAAGTGGAGAAAATATTTCATTAACCGCATCCTAGGTAGAGAAAATGTTGTATATTCCACAGGTGATGAGTAGACCATGGTGAATTTCCCAAACTTGATATATATGCCACAGGAGTGGTAGAGACAATGATACATTTCCCAAACATGAGGCATCTCCCACAGGTGATAGTGTTGCAATGATTCATCTCCCTCTGGTGAGGTAGAGAAAATGATGCATTATCCACAGGAAATGTAGAAGCAAGATGAATTTCCCATAGGTGAGGTGGAGAAATTGAGGCAATGCTCACAGGTGAGGTACTTACTATGATGCATTTCCCACAGATGAGGTGGACACCATGATTCATTTCCCATAACTGAGGTGGAGTAAAAGGCACATTTCCCACAGGTAAGGTAGAAACAATGACGCATTACCCACAGGTGAAGTAGAGATATCGATCCATTGGCACAGGTGAAGTGAAGACCATAATGAGATTTCAAGTTGTAGGAAAGATAATGATGCACGTACCAAAGTTGATGTAGAGACAATGATACATTTCCCACTGGGAAGGTATAAACCTTGATGAGTTTCCCATAGGAGATTAGAGGTAATGATGCATATCCCACAGGTGAGGTAGAGACAATGAAACATTTCCCAAACTTGAGGCATCTCCCCATGGTGATAGTGTTGCAATGATTCGTCTCCCACTGGTGAGGTAGAGAAAATGATGCATTATCCACAGGAACTGTAGAAGCAAGATGAATTTCCCATAGGTTAGGTGGAAATATTGAGGCAATGCTCACAGGTGAGGAACATACTATGATGCATTTCACACAGATGTGCTGGAGACCATGATGCATTTCGCATAAAGGAGGTGGAGAAAAAGGCACATTTCCCATAGCTAATTTAGAAACAATGACGCAATTCCCACAGGTGAAGTAGAGATATCGATCCATTTGGCACAGGTGAAGTGAAGACCATGATGAGGTTTCAAGTTGTTAGGAAAGATAATGATGCATGTACCAAAGTTGAGGTAGAGACAATGATACATTTCCCACAGGGAAGGTATAAACCTTGATGAATTTCCCATAGGATATTAGAGGCTATGATGCATATCCCACAGGTGAGGTAGAGAAAATGCTGCATTTTCACAGGTGAGATGGAAGAGTGATGAATTTCCCACATATTACTTAGAGCCAGTGATGCATTTCTCACAGGTTAGGTAGAATGCTTGATGCATTTCCCACAGGTGAGGTAAAACAGTGATGCAATTCCAACAGGTGAGGCAAAGACAAAGATGCAATTTCCACAGGTGAGGTACAACAATGCTGCATTTCACATGGGTGAGGTAGAGAAAATTATGCATTTCCACAGGAAGGGTACAGATAATGGTAATTTTCCATAGGTGAGGTGGAGAAAATGTTTCATTTCCCGCATGGTGGGTAGAGAAAATGCTGTATATACCACAGGTGAGTTGTAGACGATGATGCATTTCACCCAGTCGAAGTGCAGACAATGATAATTTCCCCAAAGTTTAGGTAGTGATAACGATATATTTCCCACAATAGAAGTAGTGACAATGATCCATATCCGAAATTTTACTTAAAGAAAATGATGCATTCCTTACAGTTGATGTGGAGATAAGGAAGCATTCCCACAAGTGAGGTAGAGAAAATGATGCATTTGCCATTAGTGTGGTAGAAATAATGAAATATTTCACACAGGTGAGGTGGAGGCAATGATGCCTTTCCCATAAGTGAGGTAGATATAATGATACATTTCCCAAAGGAGGAATACAGATAATGATAATTTTCTATAGGTGAGGTGGAAAAATGTTTCATTAAATGCATCCTAGGTAGAGAAAATGCTGTATATCCCACAGGTGATGAGTTGACCATGATGAATTTCCCAAACTTGATATGTATCCCACAGGTGAAGTAGAGGCAATGACACATTTCCCACAGGGAAGGGAGAAAAGTTGATCAATTTCCCATAAGAGATTAGAGGCAATGATGGATATCCCTCAGGTGAGATACAGACAATGATGCATTTTCACAGGTGAGGTGGAACAGTGATGAATTTCCCACATGTTGCTTAGAGCCAATGATACATTTCTCACAGTTTATATAGAGTGCTTGATGCATTTCCCACAGGTGAGGTAGAACAGTGATGAAAATCCAACTGGTGAGGCAAAGACAAAGATGCATTTCCCACATGTGAGGTAGAGACAATGCTGCATTTCCCACAGGTGAGGTAGAGACAATGCTGTATTTCTCACGGGTGAGGTAGAGACAATGATGCATTTCTGACGGGAGGGGTACAGAATATAATAATTTTCCATAATAGGTGGAAAATGTTTCATTTCCCACATGGTGTGTAGAGAAAATGCTGTATATCACACAGGCGAAGAGTAGACCATGATGGATTTCACCCAGTCGAATTGCAGACAATGATGTATTTCCCAAAGTTTAGGTAGTGATAATTATATATTTCCCAAACTAGAAGTAGTGACTATGATACATATCTGAAATTTTACTTAGAGAAAATGATGCATTTCTTACTGTTGATGTGGAGATAATGAAGCATTCCCACAAGTGAGGTAGAGAAAATGAAGCATTTGCCATAAGTGACGTAGAAATAATGAAACATTTCCCACAGGTGAGGTGGAGGCAATGATGCTTTTCCCATAACTGAGGTAATAATAATGATACATTTCCCAAAGGAGGGGTACAGATAATGATAATTTTCCATAGGTGAAGTGGAGAAAATATTTCATTAACCGCATCCTAGGTAGAGAAAATGTTGTATATTCCACAGGTGATGAGTAGACCATGGTGAATTCCCAAACTTGATATATATGCCACAGGAGTGGTAGAGACAATGATACATTTCCCAAACATGAGGCATCTCCCACAGGTGATAGTGTTGCAGTGATTCATCTCCCTCTGGTGAGGTAGAGAAAATGATGCATTATCCACAGAAAATGTAGAAGCAAGATATATTTCCCATAGGTGAGGTGGAAAAGTTGAGGCAATGCACACAGGTGAGGTACATACTATGATACATTTCCCAGAGATGTGCTGGAGACCATGATTCATTTCCCATAAGTGAGGTGGAGAAAAAGGCACATTTCCCACAGGAATGGTAGAAACAATGATGCATTTCCCACAGGTGAAGTAGAGATATCGATCCATTTGCCACAGGTGAAGTGAAGAACATGATTCTCAGTAGAAGAAATCAAAAAGGCAGAAAAACACTTTAAAAGAGTTCAACATCCTTAACTATCAGGGAAATAAAAATCAAAAGAACTCCGAGAAATCATCTTACTCATGCAAGCATGGCTAAAATTAGTAACACCAATGATAACTTATGCAGGAAAGGATGTGGAGAAAAGGGATTACTCCTCCACTGATGGTCGGAGTTCAAATTTATACAGGTATTTTGGAGAGCAGTATAGCAGTTTCTCAGTTTCTATGCCAAGTCTTGGCCATCAACCTCTTAGGGACATTCCAAAATGATCTATGCCCATGCAACAAAGACGTGTTCAACTATGTAGCAGCATGATTTTAAATAGCAAGAACCTGGGAGCAACCTAGATGTCCCCCAAGTGAAAAAGGGATAAAGAATATGTGGCACATTTACTCAATGGAATACACAACAGTGTACTGTGGGGGAAAAAGATGGAATTTTGAAATACTCAGGAAAATGTTTAGAACTTGATAAAACCTTCATGAATTAGGTAAGCCAGTCACCAAAAGAGGAACACGGTATGTACTCACTCATATATGAATTTTAGATTTAGGGAAATGGATCACCAGCATATAATTCACATCAACAGAGAAAGTAGTATACAAGGAGGAATCTAAGAGATTCATAAAAGGTAACTTACAGAAGGGTTACTGAACATATTTTGAGTGGGAATGAAGTGAGTAGAGAGGGATCTAGGAGACAGACAAGGGGAGGAGAGCAAAGCAGGTGGGACTAGCGAGATTGAGTCAGAGGAGGAAGAGATGATAGAGTCACCATAAAAGAGGGAGCCATTATAGATTTGAAAAGAAAAGTGACTCTAGAGAAATGTCCAGAGCCGACAAGTCTGATCCAAACTAACAATTTGAGCAACAGTGGAAAGGCTACAATAAATTCCCTTGGCTGATAATGAGTTTGATGACTAACTTATCCACAATACAGAGCCCTCATCTAGTAACTGATGGAAGCAGAAGCAGACATCTACAATTAAACTTTGAGGTGAACTGGAATCCATATGCAGAGGGGAAGGACCTGACCAGGCTAAAGAAACCCACGACTAAACTGAATAAGGAGAAGCTAATAAGCCCCAGACTGAAAGCTGTGTACCCAGCATTGCACCGACTCAGACCCCATGAATATGGGTTTCAGTTACAAGGCCTGCACAGTCTAGGGGACCTCAGATAGTGAATGCAGGATGTATGCCTGGTACAAAAAAAGGACTTTGGGGGCACATTCCTGATGGAGAGATACTTTCTTAATGTAGAGGCAGGAAGGAGGGCATAGTTCCTACTCCAAACGACTTTACAGACATATTTGTATCCTCCTGGATGCATCACACTACATGTGAAGCAGGGTAGGAATGGGAGAAGATGGTGTTCAGGGGAGCCTGTGTGGTTGGAAGACAGGTAGAGAGGGAGAGAGAGGGAATTGTGATCCATATGTAAAATAAGAAAAAAATGAGTGGAAACTGGTGACAGATACCCAACTCCAAATTATTTTTCATGCTCAGAGCATTTCTCTTATAAAAAGATGACCCTTAATAAATATTTGAGGAATGTGTATGATAGAGGTGAATAACCCTATTTGAGTAATCTAAGTTACTCTAAATTTATAGTTAAATAAATATAACATCAGATGATGTGATGATCTTGCACATTTGCCTGACACAAGTAGGCTTCAAAATCCAGTAATCTTTGAATAAATGAAGACAGATTGTAATAATTAAATTATTAAAAATACTAAGTAATATGATGGTGTTTTATACATGAAGCCTTCAAGATGGAGCAAAACTCAAGAGATCATTGGGTATTTAATCATAGATTTTAATAATAAAATAAGTGAATAATGAGATAATATCTCATAATTCACCCCTGAAGAGATAACAAAATGATATCATCACTGACTCTAATAAGTAAATAATAAAATATCATGCCACGACTAACTCCAACAAGGTGAATACAGACTCAACTCTTCCTCTAGTAGATAAAGACAGATTTGAATAATGAAATAACCATATGTTTAGATGGTCTGAACTATTTCTGGCTAACATCATCGTGAGCCACTGAGTCTCTGCATGAGTTGGGATGATGGGCCCATACCTGGAGTAAAAGAAGTGACTATAATGTTGGTAGCAGCTGCAAAGATGGCAGCAGTAGTGGCATAACCAGCAGAGCAGAGAGAGATTAGCTCATCTGTGTTCTAGGAGATCATCACTTACGAGGCCTCTGCTTTGGTCCTTCACTACTTGTGACATTGCTTCTCCTCCTCATAGTAGAGCACAATGAATACGAGGTTGTAGAGGAAAAGCAGGGTGGCAAAGATCCCAAGCACCATGCTTATGTTGGTGAAGTCCTCGTACTTCTTCTAAGTGGGCACCATGGAATTTCTGGAACTCAATCTTCCAGCATCCCTAGCACTCTCAATGATGCATGAAGCAACCAAAGTCCACTATGTCCATGGTTGCAAATTCCAAATCTCTAAACTCGCACCTGACAGATAACTGCAGCCTAAATGTAATCAATCATCATTTAAATAATTAAAAAAGTCAGTAATGCTAACTCTCACAGTAAATCAATAGGTGAGGTGGCATTTAAATGGGAGGGAAGAATGGACAGACTCCAGTCATGAAAAATGTCATCATATTCAATTTAAACAATCAAAACATGTAATGATGTCATCCATCATGACCAAGTAGGCTTCATCCCGGATTTGCAGGGATGGGTTAACATAAAAAAAAAAACCTATCAATGTGATTCACCATATAAACAAACTGAAAAAGAAAAAAAAACACACATTATTATCTACCTAGATGCTGAAAAAGCCTTCAATAAAATTCAGTGATAAAGGTCTTGTAGATCAGGGATAACAGGAACATACCTAAATATAATAAGAGCAATATAAAGTAAGCCAACATCCAAAATCATACTGAATGGAGAGAACCTAAAAGTGATTCCTCTAAAATCAGAAACAAGACAAGGCTCCTCCCTCTATCTCTCCATATCTCTTAAATATTATACTTGAAGTTCTAGCTAAAGCAACAAGACAACAAATGGGGATCAAGGGATTCAAATTTGAAAGGAAGAAGTCAGATTGTCACTATTTGTAGATGATATGATAGCTTACATACGTGACCCAAGAAACTCCACCAGGGAACTCCTACAGCTGATAATCACATTCAGCAATCTAGCAGGATACAAGATAAACTCAGAAAATTCAGTAACCCTATTTTATTCAGATGAAAACGGGGCTGAGAAAGAAATCACAAAAACAATACCCTATAAAATAGCCAGTAAAAACATAAAGTACCTTAGGTTAAAGCTGATTAAACAAGTGAAGCAACTATATAGCAAGAACTTTGGCTCTTTTAAGAAAGAAACTAAAGAAGATACCAGAAAATGGACAGATCACCCCTGTTCTTGGATAGGTAGGATAAACTGTAAAAATGTCAATTTGTCTATAGCAATCTACAGATACAATGCAATCACCTATAAATCCCATCACAATTCTTCATTGACCATGAAATGATAACAATCAACCTTATATGAAAAACAAAAAACCCAGGATAGCCAAAACATCCTTCTGCAATAAAGCAACTTCAGGAGGCATTACCATCTCCAACTTTAAGATCTGTCATAGAGCCATTGTACTAAAGACAGCCTAGTATTGGCAAAAACAAAGGCCAGTAGACCAATGGAATCAAATAGAAAGTCCTGCTATTAAAACACACACATTTATGAATATCTGATTTTTGACAAAACAGCTAAAAGTATACAATGGGAGGAGGAAAGCATCTTTGAAAAATCGTGCTGGCACAATTGGATGATGGTGTGTAGAAGACTGCAGGTAGACCCATGTCAATCACCACAAACAAAACTCGAGTACAAATGGATCAAACACTTCAAAATAAATCCAGCCACACTGAGCCTCTTAGAAAAGTAAGTAGGGGGTATTCTTGAACAAATTGCTACAGGAGACTTCTTCCTGAACATAACTCTAGTAGCACAGACACTGAATTTGACAATTAATAAATGGGAACTCCTCAAATTGAGAAGATTCTATAAGACCAAGGACACAGATAAAAAAAAAAAATGCAGCCCAAAGACTGGAAAAAGATCTTCACCAGTCCTATATCTGACAGAGGACTGATCTCCAAAATATACAAAAACTCAAGAAACTAGTCAACAAAACACCAAATAACACTATTAAAAATGTGGTACAGGACTGAAAAGAGAATTCTTGGGATAAGAATTCAAAAACACTGAAAGACACTTAAGAAAGTTCTCATCATGCTGAACTACCAGGGAAATTCAAATAAAAAACCCTTAAATACCATCTTTCTCCTGCCAGAATGGAAAAAATTATGAACAAAAATGAAAACTTATTTTGGAGAGGATGTGGAGAAAGGTGAACACTCCTCCACTGATGGTGCGAGTGCAAATTGTACAACCATTTTAGAGATCAGTATGGCAATTCCTCAGTAAAATGGGAGTCAGTCTACCACAGGACCTGGCAATGCCCTTCTTAGGCATATACTCAAATGATGCATATCCATGCAACAAAGACATATGCTCAACTATGTTCTTAGCAGCATTATTTGTAATACCAAGAATATGGAAGCAACCTAGATGCCCCTCAACTGAAGAATGGATAAAGTAGATGTGGCATATTTACACAATTAAATAATACTCTGTGGAGAAACAAAGATGGAATTTTGAAAATCAATGAAACAATGGATGGAACTTGAAGAAACCATCCTGAATGAGGTAACTCAGTTACAAAAAGAGGAACATAGTATGTTCTCACTCATATATGAATTTTAGACTTGAAGCAAAGGATCACCATCATATCTAGGATTCTAAGAAATTCATACAAGTTCCCTCACAGAAAAGAAAAGTGACTTGATATATTGAGCATATTTGGAATGGAAAAAAATAAGTAGAGAGGGTGGTAGGAGAAAGACAAGGGTGGGAGAGCAAAGCATGTTGGACAAGAAAGACTGAGTCAGGGGAGAAATAGAGAGAGAGATATAAAGAAAGAGAGATAGAAGAGAGAGAGAGAGAGAGAGAGAGAGAGAGCATAAAAATGTTTGAAGAGAAAACTGACTCTAGAGAAATGTCCAGAGACCTACATGACTGATACCAATTAATAATTTGACCAAGTGTGGAAAGGCTATCATAAATTCCCTTGCCTGATAATGAATTAGATGACTAACTTATCCACAACCATAGAGCCCTAATCTAGTAGCTGATCAAAGCAGAAGCAGACACCAATAGCTGAACTGAACTGAGCTGAACTGGAATACAGAGGCAGAGAGGGATGACCTGAGCAGGCTACAGAAATCCACAGTAACAGCTGACCTGAACAAGGAGAAGCTAATCGGACCCCATACTGATAGCTGTGAACGCAGCATTGGACTGACTCAGACCCAATGAATATGGGTCTCATTTAGAAGGACTGTGCAGTCTAAGGGATCTCTCATAGTGGAAGTAGGATGTATCCCTGTTGCACACATGGACAGTGAGAGCACATTTCTAATGGAGGAATACCCCCTTAACCTAGAGGCAGTAGGGGGGCCCTAGTTCCTACTTCAAATGATTTTACAGAATTAGTTGAGTCCTTCTGGAAGCATCACACAACATGTGAAATAGGGGGGTGTTGGGAGGGTAGAGTTGTAGGGGGTGCAAGGGAGTGGGGGAGAGAAGGAGGGAGGGAAAGGGAACAGTGAGATGTAAAATAAGAAAAAAATAAAAGACTGGAAACTGGTAAGTGACAGAAATACAACTCACAAATACTTTTCATCGTCAGAGCATTTCTCTGATAAAAAGATAATGTTTAATAAATATTTGAGCAGTGTGAATGATAGAAGTGCATAATGCTATTTGAGGTAAAAATAGAATTGTCTTTAAAATAAAAAAAAACAATTAAACATGTGAAAATATTGCATAATTAACACAGCAAGATGGAGCTTAACTGGACTCTTCTTGGAATAGAGGATCATTTATTTAAATAATTATACAATTATTTAGATGATCTTGCATATTAACCTACATTATAATTTTAAATAATTTCATTATGAAATCAGATGATCCGACATTCTTAATCCCACAAGTTGGCACCAAACATCATGTATTGTGTTTGACATAATAATTGTTTTATAAAACTCAATAATCAAACAACCAGAGATACCACATCATCCACTTCCCCGAGGTGGCCTCAAATCAGACTCAAGAACAATGTTGTCATCATTGATTTAAATAATTTAATTGCATAATTAAATAGATGATCTTGCATATATGACTCCCACAATGTGGTGCAAAAATTCACTTATCTTCATTTATCTAATGTCTATTTTAATAATTAAATAATATCATAATCAGTGGATGAGACTGTCTGCTCTACTCAACACCCATAAGTTGTCTCTTTCTTGGCTACCACAAGATTGTGCCAAACTACACGGATGATCGAATATTTAATCAGATTTGAGTAGTAAGGTGTGTAAAATATTAAATGTCATTGTGGATCAGGGATTAAAAGGACATCAGATAGGTGAAGTTGGGCAGCTGTCTCATTAGAGATGATCTGCTACTCAATTATCCCTCAGTCTAGTCTAACAAATGGATTAACACTTTCCTGAAGGAAGTTAGCAATGGAAAAGTCACCTTTTGTTGAATAATTGTGAGTATTTTAATCTTCTTACTCCACAGTTGTACTTCTTAGGGATAATGCAATTCATCTACAAAAGTCTTTGGACTGGTTCACTACAGATTATAGTCCCTGATATTAGGTGCTCTGAAATTGGGTAATATTAATAAATGTAGTCCAACTTCCAGGGATTTGGCTATGACTTTGTTAGGAGAATCAGTTTCCATAAATGCTGTCCTTAAAGGTTTTATGAGATACTTATCTTGGGAGATTAAAATATCCAATCTAATTTGCTCTCTGGTTCTTGGCCCATGATACAAGAATATCGAATTCCAGTAGCGTTGCCAGGAAACATTTATGATTCAAAATTCTGTCACATTCTAGTACACCTCCTACTTGCTAAAAAGCACACCCACTAATGGAATAACCTTAATGCCTCACTAAATTTTTTCCCAAAAATGAAAGGTTCTATTTTGAGTTATATTAATGTTCAAGTCTATCAAACAAATACCTGCCTATAGTGATATACACAAGAAAATGAAAGCATCATTATGGCATTCAACTGCATTGATGAGTATTTAATCATATTTCCTATACTCCAAATTTCTTATTTCTTGGATGAAGACAATACCATTATTGGCCTCTACCTTAATCCATTTCTGTTTATTGAAAGGAAAATAAGCTTCTCTTCATTTTCTTAAATTTAGAACAGCTTGTCCAAATGGTGTAGGTGCAAATATGGAAAGAAAGTTGGTGAGTGAATAATTGTGTCAATGTACAAATTCACATAGAGAAATAAACACACACACACACACACACACACACACACACATACGCACACGCACACACACATTAGACATGAGAATGACATTCTGCTATGAAACACCCATGGTCACAGAGCTTTCATGCAACAATAACAAATAGCTTTCTCTGGATTCCTGGGAAATTACTGTAAAAAATATAAGCTGAGTCTCCAATAGATACCTTTGCCCACAGACAAAAATAGGAAATCTAAATAACAAAGCACCCATATTTTCAAGGATTGGGATGGTTGGTTTTCATTTATTTCATTATATGGATGTTTGTAATCATTTAGAGGGAATATGAGATAAAAATAAACGTTAACTATATTTTTTTAAAATGGTATGTGCTATGATATAGTGAAAAAAGTGTAATTTTGTTCTTTTACAGGATGTATGTTTTACTCTTGTTTAATTTATTGCACTTATGACTCTTATTAAAACATGAATGTATAATTAAGAAATGCAGGTTAGTATTTAGTTACCTATAATAATCAAATGCAGTCATATTAGGCATGTTTTCTATGTTAAACATATATATATTCAGATTCATAGATGACCTCGAAACACCTCAAAGACCTTGATAATATGACATTTATGATGTTTAATAACCTAAGTATTTTCATGACAGTGAGACATTTCTGCTTCACTAAACACAAATTTATTTTATAAATGGATGATAGACATCAAAGGTCATCCACATGAAGTTAACTGTCATTGTGACAAAACTAGTCATTTTGGCAATAATAACTTGCCTTGACTAATGACAGTATGCTGTACAAACCCAAAAAGCAGAATATAAAGGACAAAGTTTCCTGAACCATGTCAATTCAAGTTGGAAGAGTTCTTCAAAATCCCTGTTTCACAGAATAATCTACCTGATATTCTAGGCCTGCAGGCCAAAAGTGGAGCCCCAACATTGCAGAGGAAATTAGGTTGACTCTTCAGGCTGTCAGTTACCTCTGTTGTTTCTAAAGTTTTGGAGGTGGTTTACATTGCACTTCCTGTTTTCTCGGGAAATAGTATATTCTTATGGAGACTTTGATGGAGTTGAAGATTAGATAGTTATAGTTACAATTTTCCTTAGTTATGATAAAATTCAATTTAGGAACAGTGCCTTGGGGTCATCAATGTAAGATAGATAATAGAGAGAATTCTGTCTAAGTTTGCCAAATATAAATGATTGGATACTGTAAATATAATTCATAATTGGTAACAGTTTTTATTGTATGTAGGTTAAGTGAAATCTTTTTATTTAGAAAAAATTGGAAACCATGTGGAATATTTAATTAACTAGGTGTTACATTTGTTCATGCTGTATTTGTTAACTATGTAAAAATATGTTGATTTTGCATTACTTAAATAACATAACTCTGGGCTGAGAGAATCAGGCTTAGAAACTGATTGAGAGGAAGTAGCAGTGAGGAGACTAGTATGATTTTATTTTAGTTGGAGCAATGTGGAATGAAAAATGAAAGAGAATGGTTTCCAAGACGAAACCAAAGAGAGAAAGTTAGCCAGTTGCTACTCTAACTCTCTGACCCCACTGGTTTTCACCATGAACTTAGAATCCTTGGTATTATTAGAATAATGGAGACTTAGTTAGAACTTCCTTTAGCCTTGGCAGCAACAGAGCCAATGTCTGAGGGGATAAAACTCCCCCGAGGCTATGGCTTCAGCAGTAATGCACTATAATTATACAGCATTATCTCTGCGTCCTCACAGGAAGGAAGGAAGTGAGGAGGGATGGAAAGAGTCTTCACAACATTCTGTGTTCTCTGGAATTTTCTGTCCTCACAGGAAGGAAGGGAGAAGGGGATGGAGTGAGACCTCACGACATTCTGTGTCCTCTGTAATTCTCTGGAATTTTCTGAAATTTTCTGGAATTCTCTGGAATTCTCTGAAATTTTCTGGATCTTTCTGGAATTCTCTGGAATTCTCTGAAATTTTATGGATCTTCCTGGAATTCTCTGGAAATTTCTGCAATTCTCTGGAATTTTCTGGAATTCTCTGGAACTTTCTGGAATTTTCTGGAGTTCTCTGGAATTCTCTGGAATTCTCTGGAATTCTCTGGACTTCTCTGGAATTCTCTGGACTTCTCTGGAATTCTCTGGAATTTTCTGTCCTCACAGGAAGGAAGTAGTGAGGAGGGGATTGAGCCACCACTGCAAGGATATCAGCTTCTGAAGCTGCCTTGTTAGGACGGCAAATATTGGTGGCAAACGATGACATTAGCTGAACAGAATTCATTAGGCAAAATCATCTGACCATCTCATTATTAATTTATTGAATCTTTAAAGTTGCTTATGTTGGCCTACTTTGTGAGTCATGTCCTGCATGTCATTCTGGGAATTGATATTGTGAAACCGTACAATTATTATTCATTTTCTTATTTATATAATTCATTACCCAGTCTGTGATCACTGAAATTTGCATCCACCTCTTGAGAGTCAAGGATGCCATATCATCTCACTATCTGATTATGTAATTACTCAAATCTCTGACCTATTCGAGGAACAATGTAGTCTGGCTCCATTTTGTTGGTGTTAATTGCAGGGTGTCATGTCATTATTTATTTACTTATTTTGTCATTCAAATCCATGATTAAATAATTAATTATAACTCGAGATTGACCCACTCATGTGGGAGTCAAGTATGAGACACCACCAAATTATTTAACTACATAATTACAAAATTTCTCATTACATTGTTGGTGACCACAGGAGTCTTGAGTCAGAGCACTATTAGAGAGAGAATAGAGGAGAAACATTATTAGGGAGAACATTTGAGGAGAAATCTTAAAGAGAGCTTTAGAGAACGAAATTTGGGAACAACATCTCTTGAAGAATAAAAGGCCATGAGAGAACCATGCATGTGAGCTGGTTTATTTCCTTCTTTCCCTCAGATGAGAAATTTTAAGCAAGCCCCTTGAATGACTGTTGTAAACTTGAACCCTTGAGGAACAGCTTCAAAAGTATTTCTACAGATGAGTGTGTTAGGTAAATTTAAGTCTATCAAAACTGAAAACGAAGATAAATTATCACAATTCATTTGGGAGTTTGTATCATTTATGATTTTTGTGGTTAAAAAAAGTTTACTAATTTTTATATGCATGGTTCTTTGTATAGGTGTGTGTACTTGAATAAAGGTGTCTGCAGAGATGAGAAGAGGGCATCTGATTCCCTGGGGATTGAGGTACATCCTAAAAACATGGTAAAGCGCTATATCAATCAATATAAGTAACTATTTCTCCAGTTATATTTTGCTCTTTTTTCCTTTGGCTTATTGGTTTTATAATCTTGATTTTCCATCCACCATTTAGTTATGCATATTTCAATTTTTGTTACCATTCTGCCTTCTTTTATTCCTTAGGCCTTTTGCTAAATTTTTTATGTGCCTAACGAATGGAAGAATTTTTCCACATCTCTTCTCTCTCTCTTGTCACTATTTTTTCTTTCCTTATATTTCTTCTGATCTTTCTGGATTCTTCAAGTAAAATAAAGTTATTTATTAATACAAGTTGGACTGATTCAGTGTAGATTGTTATGGATATTAATCTTGAAGTTTTCCTAGTTGCAGAATATGGTAGAAGAATGTATTTCCTCATAGTGAACATGATAAAAAGCTAGGACTTCCAAGCAGGCTATAAATAGAATGATGTTCATAAAATGAGAATAGTAAGAATTTCATATGGTCATGATTTAGTACCTTCTTTGCTACCTTTCAAGCATACATCCTGAAATGCATTTCTCAATTTTCAATTTTATGACATTCACTTCCTACATGATCAAATAATCTTGGAGAAATTTTGGGACAAAAAATATAAAAATATCAACATGTCCTCACTTATCTAAAGGCAATCTAATATTGGAAAAAAACTATGTGATCATACATAAAATAAATGATATAACAGGGATTATATAGTCTTGGCTTCAGAATTCCCATAGAACTGTGAGGGAGCATGGCCTCACTATTTGTTTCCAACAGAGGAAGGACAGCCTCAAAATAACAATATATATCATAGAGAAATTCAAAAACATTGGAGAGGTTAAGTCTCCACAGTGACCTTTGTTCCTATGCAAGTATTAAAAGGAAAAAATAGGTCTACAGTGGAAACCACGTTATTTTCCAACACTCAAAATTATCCTAGGTTAACACACATTCTGGTCAGTATCACAGGGAAGATACATCACTGATTGTCACCCAGTTTTCTCTTCTTATATTATAGTACATGAGGTAATTGGCTGAAAACCATGTTAAATATAGTTGATCAGTAAAATAAGTGGAATAACTCGATCCTGGAGAGAATTCAGAGCAGTTGAAAATATTTGAAAAACAGTTGTAAGCAACATTGGAAATCCCTGGATTATTGTTGCCCAAGAGTTTTCATGTTGAGAAATAAAAAAAAAAAAACCTTTCCCATGTGAATGGAAAAATCCACCAGAGATCATGAGAAATTTCAGTGTTCCAGTGAACTTAGTCATAGAATATCTGTTAGTACTAGTTTTATCAGCATTGTTCTTAGTGGGTGTGTACATTTCAGTTTGAATGTGTGTGTGTGTTTGTGCATTTGTGTGCATGTGTGTGTATGTATGTGTGTGAGAGAGTGTGTTGTACTTGAATTATTATTTACTCACCTACTTCTACCATTTATCTGCAAAATGCTCATGCCTCAGGAATCTCTAAAGATAGCATTATGAAGAGAATTAGTTTTCAAAAGAATGACAAGGGGCTGAGTAATTCAGTGGCACAGCATTTGTTTTTTTGTCTATTTTGCAAGTATTATATATATGTCTGTGTGTGTGTGTGTGCGTGCGCGCATGTGTGTGTTGTTAGAGTGTGTGTGTATATATTCACACACACATATACACACATGTGTGTGCCCATCGTGTGTGTGTGTGTGTGTGTGTGTGTGTGTGTTGAGAGAGAGAGAGTGTGTGTGTGTGTGTGTGTAAGGTATGTGAGTGCTCATTCATCTCATGATTTTGTATAAATATGCTGCCAATTGCAAATGTGCTTTAGAGCAGCTATAGTACGTAGCTGTTGAATTGGAAAAGTTAAAATAGTAGAAATAATTTTCAACTGAGAGTTGTTTGTCCTTGTATAAAATAAAATGAGGATATTCTATAGAGTACTGAGCATGTGGGGCTGTTTTGGAATGGATACCCCAGTGATTTGAGATCATAATTGTTGCATGAAAATATTCATGGGATTCTCTGTCCATATGATGGGGAGGGAAAGTATCTAGCTACTGAGACGTAGTGGTATCATTGTGTAGTTTAGTCTCCTAAAATAACCGTTCTGAAAAATTTTAATATGATCAAATGTGGAAGGTGATTTTCTCAATCAGCCCTGGCAATATCATGGAATTTGGCTTGCATCTGTTACTATTACTGAAGTCAATAAATCGTAAGCTCAGAAGAAATTCTGTGCAAAAACATTTTAAAATGTTTATTGTTCGATATTCTCTTCCCTAAGAACAAAATCTCTGGGCAAAGAATTTGAAGTGCTCATATATATCCACTATTGGATAAGTTTTCCATTGCTACCTCTTTGGGCAATGTTTTAAACTGTTCCTTTGGCAAAGACAGATCTTAGGTGAGACAAGTTTTATTTTTCACTTGTAGCTGCTGTACATACTCTGTCATGTACTCTAGAATCCTAGAACTACAGTGTGAGTACCTGGGACGATGTAACACATGGTGCGTAACTTTTAAATATTGTGTCTGGATAATAGCAAAATGCAATTTACCAATGTCCATGTCAACACATTCCATTGTTCACTGAGGTGCATGGTCATGTGACTCTGGCTCAGTGAAAAGGGTTTTCTTGATTTTCTGGACTATCTGTCATAAAAGATTGGAGCTCTGTTCATCTGTCAGTATATATAGTCTCTGAACATTGAGGTGGTGACATACACACAAGTGGAGAGTTTCAGTCCTCACAAATGGCAATCCCACACATTCACCAATACCAATAATATCTAATGGACTCAACTTAGTGTAACAAACACTGAATATAATAGTCAACATTATTGCAATGGCACAGGGGAGTCTTTGGGTTGGTAGGTAAATGAGGTAATTCAAATAGAAATCACAATGATGGTACGAAATTTAAATTCAGCTTGGAACACTGCCATGAAATATTTTCTTGTTGATGCACCCATTCATTTCCTTTGATTTTCTTTTATGTGTTTTGAGAATGTTGTCTGATTTTATTAAGACAGGCAAGGACTACTCTTGCCTTGGAAGTCCAAGGATATGTAAGGCCTGAATATCAATTCAGTTACTAGAGAAGTGCTTGGCTGGACAACTATTAAACAATGAAGAAGGTAAAACAAAGTCTCCCTGTTCCATTGGTTGCCATGTTTAGAAGGAATCCAATACTGTAGCATCTCATAAGTTTATGTGTGGTGTATGTTCAAGTGAAAAGTTTGCCTAGCCTGTATTCTTGATTCTTACCACAAAAGGGACCAATCCAAACTAGTTGGAGTTCCATTCAGGGTTCCTAGATATTTTCTTATATAATTTGTCTTTCCTCATTCCATGGGGTACAGTAAGTCCAATGCACTGTTGACTCTGACTTGAGGGTACACTATTCTTACTCCCTATGTCTGCTTTTATTTTATTCCTGATATTACAATATGATCATTTTACTATAACTTACAGCTCCTTGTGGATTCCAAATCCTCCTAACCACCCCTGCTTAGTCTCTCCTTTTTAACAAAACATTACTGCTAGTACAGGCTAAATAAGATTTGGAAAATCTGACAATAAATATGTCCCAATGTATTGGTGATAACCATGCTGGTCACAATCACACACAAATTTATATGAGAAACTCATGAATGATGACCTTGAGAGAAAGAATATTCGTTATGATAGAGAATATGTCATTACCAACTTCTATTCAGTCTTCCTTTTTTAGATTAAATAATAATAAAATAAAATAATCCTCATGAGATTATAAAAACACCTGTATACTTTTCAATGGTTATTCATATATTTTTCTCATTTATTGCTTTTGCCTCTATAAGGTCAATTTATAATATGCAACTAAAATTAAATACTAGCTAGTAGGTAATCTTTCCATCCTCTGTATTTTTATTAAGTCCTTGTTTCTGTCTTACCTGTCTACACACTCTCCATCCTGTATCCTGTATTATTTGTTCCTACTCGTTTTCAACCATTTTTTTTAATGTTCATTCCCTTCTTATTCCCTTTTTCTTGGTTTGTGTCTCTTTTTCACTATTTTTTCAATTCTTAAATATCCTTCATTAGCATAGATACGGATTGAAATCTTGGGCAAACTACATATCAGACAATGTTTCTGCAAGCAATTTGCATGCCCATAATTATTGCAGGGTAGTGGGAGCCTTTTAGCTTGATAAGAAAATTTCATATGTGTTCCATCCCTTCTTGTAAAAAACACCTGTAGAACTTTCATGGTCAAAGACAAGATTGCCTTACAGACATCCTTTTGCAAAGCAAGGCAGCCTTTTTTGAGAACAAGCTGTAATGAACACAAATTTATTAATTGTTAGCATATGTCACAATTGTCTTCTATCATTGGTGTAGGCTTCAGAAATACCATGGAAATTCAAGGGAGCCCACATTCTATGTTTTATACAAGAGGAGCAACAATGTTTATAATGTACTTAAGACATCACAGAGAGATTTTTTTTTTTGAAATGATAAAGTTCTGCTTTTACAACTCCTCTCCAAGTAAACACAGGTTATAATCCACGTACTACTGATGAGTGCAATCTATTTCTTGCCAAAATAGGTATCTATACTTGTTTTTAAGCAGATAAGGCCTTTGTCTGGAAACCATGTGTAAATAGTTGGTTTGGCAGGGGAAATATATAGCTACCTCATTGTGTGAACTCCCGGACTGAGGAAATCATGGATATCAGTTGACAGCCACAAAGTACCTCCCTGGATTCTTCTTGGCACTGAGGGAGAATAGGATGACACTAGGTAATAAACATGTGTGAATTTCCCAAAGATATCAACAAGAATCTAAATAATAATGAGGTTTCCTTTGTAGGGGAATTTCAGAGGACATAGATGCGTACTTTTTAGGATATTAAGAAAATATTATTGACTCTTAAATCTAAGGGATCATCTTTGTCACTTGTTTTGGGGGATGTGTATGTCAGTGATTGTTTGTATTTGTGGATGTCTATGTTTGTATCTCTGTACAATTCTGTGTATGTGTACTTGGTGAATTGTTCAGTTACCTTTTTTATTCATTACTTCTAACTTGTCCAGGTTTTCAAGCTCCCC
The DNA here is from genome assembly GCA_030556225.1 of Cricetiscus sungorus. Classification (NCBI taxonomy): domain Eukaryota; kingdom Metazoa; phylum Chordata; class Mammalia; order Rodentia; family Cricetidae; genus Cricetiscus; species Cricetiscus sungorus. The sequence continues at coordinate 16,756 of JANBXA010000357.1, read as the reverse complement.
TTAAACCTAGAGACACAAATAACATATTTTCATTTGAGTAGCAATCCTTTGCGTAATGAAAGGCACAACAGTGGTGCTGTCTTCATTCTCATAACATGATAGCTGCAGTATCTGCAATAGACTCAAGTGCTCATCAATCTCCTGGAATGTTATGGTGATGCCTACAATTGTATCTTAGTTATTGCAGATGTAGCATTTATCAATAGAGTAGGAGAAATGAAAACTGTTACAATTGACGTATTGGATTTTGTCTTTATGAAAAATGAAATGAGATTGTAATGTGGAGTCATGAGTGCTGGGGATAGTTTTAGCATGGAAGAGGTTATTACATTGTGAATTTGAGATGAGATCATAATTGTTTCTTTTCATCCTGTGGAGTTTTCTTTGGCTGTATCTTTAGACCCACAATAAGGGAGGAACTGAAATTCAGTTTTATTTTTGGATATTTTCTTATCTAAAACTAGTGTCATGAAAGTCCTTCTCTATTAGTTTAGGTCATAGTTCCACTAATTATGCCATGGAAATAAATCCATGAACATTGTTTTTTCAGCTGGCAATACTACCCATCTAAGATAAGTAATACAGGCCACCAATTCCACCGCCCCTGTCGCCACCACCACACCTAGTGGAGGATTCCGGAAAGGTGGCCCAGGTGGGGGTGGGAGACGACTGGGGTGGAGAGCTCCATGGGAGGAGGCAGAAGGGCAGTGCGCAGAAGCGAGCACCATGGCTGCTGTCTCATGGAGCTGGAGGGCAGGCAGCATGTGAGCACCGCAATGAGGCAGAGGTCTCGGGCAGGCAGGTGGGCAGCGGCGAGCCAAGGACTTGCATACCTGGTGGTGGCTGAAGCAGCAGCTGCACCATGTAGAGCTCCGTGCTGCAGCCCAGTCAGCAGAAGCTAATGGAGAAGCTCACTATCCTCAACGACCTGGGCATCTGAATGCTCAAGTGCCTCAACAACATCAAGAAGGCATGTGGAGATCCCAAAGCTAAATTACCCTACCTTATTTACAAAAACTTGGAATCTGCTGTAAAATTCATAGTCATAAAATTTCCTGTTACGGCAGGTTGTTTCTGCCGGCTACAGCGGGTCCTGCCGCCATGGTCCTGCAGCCATGTGTGCCCCAAATAACACTCAGAGACTCTGTATATTATACAATCCTGCTGGCCAATTACCATTATTGTTTATGGGTTAGCTCTTGTCTTAATTATTAACCCATTTCTACTTATCTAAGTATTTCCACGTGGTCGTCTTATCAGGGATCCGCAGCAGGCATCCTGCTTCTTCCCAGGGCTACATCTCGACTCCTCCTTCCCACTTCCTCTTTCCTTCTCCTAGTCTCCTAGTCCCACCTATCTAGTTTTCTATTGGCCAGCAGGGCTTTATTAATTAGTATGAGAAACATATATACACAATAACATCTCCCGTCATCTTCCTGCTGTAGAAATGCACAACAGCAATCAACAGCTTGCACCATCACAGAAGGAAAAATCAAAGATTCTGAAAAATCTGGCATTATATTACTTTAAATTTGTAGATGTTATGGAATTTAAGGTCCATGTCTGTGACTTGGTGAATACTATTGATGTTTGCCAAGTCTTCTTTGATATTACTGTGAACTTTGATTTAACAAAGAACTACTTAGATTTGACTGTAACCTATACAATGTTAATAATACTGCTGTCCCAGTTTGAAGAAAGGAAGGCAATCATTGGATTATACATATATGCACATGAAATGACCCATGGAGCAAGCAATCAAGAGTACCCATGCCTTGGTCAGATGATTGTGGACTATGAAAACCCTTTAGTAAAGATTATGGAAGAATTTGTATCGCATAACAAGTCTCTTTCAGATGAGCTCATGTCTCTTCAGATGGTGCATCCTAGATGGAATCTTTTAGCAGAGTAGTGGAGTAAAGCCCAGTTGTCAAGTTTCATCAGTGCACCCAGTACAATGCTCAACCCTGCCTAGTCTGACACTATGCCTTGTGAATATCTCTCCTTGGATACAATGGAAATGGATTATCTTTGGCTTTATGCTGTGCCATGGGATGCTAAATACAGAGACTACAGCACTGAACATATGGAAGCTAGCTCTTCATAGTAGCTCTTGCCTCTCTCTCTTTCGAGATGAAGTTTTCCAAATTCACAAAGCTGCAGAAGATTTATTTGTAAACATTTGATGTTATAATAAATGTATTAATAACAAAAGAATACAAGGAGGCGGCTGTATTACATGCTGGCTCAATGCACAGAGAAAGGTTCAAGCTTTTAAGGTCTGCACTGAAGGAACTGGCAACTGTACTCTCTGATCAGCACGGCCTGCTTGGTCCAAAGTCACATTTTGTTTTCATGGCATTATATTTTGCCCATGATGAAATTATCTGGCTACTTCATCATGCAGATAACATGCCAAAGAAGAGTGCAGATGACTTTATAGATAAGCACATTGCTGAGCTAATCTTTTACATGGAAGAACTTAGAGCGCATGTCAGGAAGTATGGGCCTGTAATGCAGAGGTACTATGTGCAGTACCGCTCTGGCTTTGATGCTGTAGTCCTCAATGAACTCATGCAGAATCTCTCTGTTTGCTCTGAAGATAAATCAATCATCATGCCATCTTTTGTTAGCACTATGACTTCCCTAATTGTAAAACAAGTTGAAGATGCAGAAGTATTTGATTTCAGAGGGATGAGTTTAGATTGGTTTAGGTTACAGGCATACACTAGTGTCTCCAAAGCTTCACTTAGCCTTGCAAATCACCGAGAACTTGCAAAAATGATGAGTACAATATTTCATAAGAAAATGGGAGATTACTTGGTGGAAATGTTGGTAGAAACATAAGATCTCTCCATATTTTGTTTTTAGAGCTGTGCTTTAGAGAAGATGTTTCAGCAGTGCTCTCAGTCAAGATACTCCATAGCATTTCCTCTCCTTTGCAATCACATCATGAGCTGCACATATTAGCTGTGTCCTGAAGAGCACCACCATATTGGAGATCGCAGTCTTTCTCTGTGTAATATGTTCCTGGATGAAATGAGCAAACAAGCTCAAAACCTCATCACTGACATTTGCACAGAACTGTGTACTCTTAGTTACCAGTTGCTGCATAAGCATTGTGCCAAAACCATCAGTCAAGCAGTAAATAGGAAGTAAAAAAAAAAACCAGACTGGCAAGAAAGGAGTACCGGAAAGGGAAAAACCTGGTGTTGAGAGCGTGAAGAAAAACAATCTGGTAGTGACCAACCTGATACGTTGCACACTGCACTTTTGGAGTTATGCTTCTCCATAAATTATGTTCCAAACATGGCAGTGTGGGAGCACACCTTCATGCCACAGGATTATTTCATTTCTCTCCTAGAAATACGCTTCACTAAATCAATTGTTGGAATGACTATGTATACTCAAGCTACACAGGAAATTGTAAAGCCATCAGAATTTCTGAACAAGTTTAAGAGTGTATATGACTTACTCCAGTCCATAGAGAACTGTGTGCAGAACGATATCATCAGAGTGTTTAATAATGTTCTTCTTCAGCAAACACAACACTTAGACAGTCATGGAGAACCAACCATTATGAGTCTATATACAAAATGTTACTTAGAAACTTTACTGAGTCACGACAGCAATAGTCACATAGCTTATTTTTCTGCCATGAAAGCATTTGTGAATTTACCCACAGAAAATGAATTAACATTCAATACCAAGAAATATTCTGACATATTAGAAATGAGGTCATTATCAGAGCTCTTAGGCCCTTATGGGATAAAGTTCCTAAGTGAGAGTCTTATGTGGCATATTTCATCACAAGTTGCTGAAACTAAGAAACTTGTGGTTTAGAATGATGATGTACTAACACAAATGAGGACCAGCTCTGACAAGGCAGACCAGATGGGTGCAGTCTTCAAAAGATTATCCTATGTTGGCAATGTCTTGAAAAGGATGACCATAATCGGCATTATTTCATCCTTCCGGTCATTGGCACAAGAAGCACTGAGAGATGTTTTGTCCTACCATATTCCTTTCCTCATGAGTTCCTTTGAAGATTTCAAGGATCACATTCCAAGGGAAACTGATATGAAGGTTGCAATGAATGTGTATGAGTTATCATCAGCTGCTGGATTACCGTGTGTGATTGATGCTGCCTTAGTCATAGCATTTTCCTTACAAAAATCAGAGAATATAAGTCCAGAAGAATATGAGATTGCATGCCTCCTGATGGTCTTTGTAGCAGTCTAGACCTTGCCTACACTGGCCAGCAATGTGATGTCGCAATACAGCCCTGCTATAGAAGGGCACTGCAACAATATATATTGTTTGGCCAAAGCCATCAACCAGATCACTGAAGCTTTGTTTACCATTCAAAAAGAAAGTACTGAAGACCAACTTAAAGAATTCCTGGAGCTCGTGTCCTCCAGGCTACTGAAAATCGGCCAAGAAACAGATAAAACTACAACAAGAAATAGAGAATCTGTTTATTTGCTACTGGATATGATTGTACAGGAATCACCATCCCTAACAATGGATCTCTTGGAATCTTGTTTTCCTTATGTATTTCTGCAAAATGCATACCATGCTGTCTACGAACAAAGTGTTACATCTTCTGGACAGAATACTTACTCAAGACAAGTATGTGTTTTGTGGCCTTGTTTTGTTGCCTTAAAGCCTGAAAACAGTTTTGTGGATCAAATTTTCTAAATGCCGCTGTATTCTCTGATCATTAGCTTCCTAATATGGTTGTACTATGATATACTTGGTTGACTTAGATGCACATTCTCAAAGCTCAGTGAAATTCTATTATTTTAGAGTATTGTTTTTTTTTTTGAAATACCATTATACTGTTTTTGATAACTGATAATGGAAAAAAACTTGCTTGTTTATTCCTGAAGATGAATTTTATCTAGTGATTATTTTAGATAGTGATATGATAGCACTCATTTGTGTGTAAATTATTTCATATAGGGAGAGTTCTGACCTGTGCTTATGGTTCTTACTGAGATCAAGATTGGATGCCCATTTCTGTGATGCTTACAAATACATTTATATTTTATTTTGAGCATTTGCCAAACTAAATACTCTAACACTGTTTAACCTTAGAAATGTTACACAACTTGAGCATTGGAAGCAGATTCTGAACTTCTCAAACAGCAGCATTTGCTGTTGCCTGTAGAAAGACTACTGATAATCTCATCCTATGCTGCTCAATTGGCATCAAGACTACCATGTACCCTGCTGTATAGTAGACAAACAAGACACTTGTCAACTGTTGATACAGGTATTAGTCCCAAGCCACTTTTTATATGTTTTAAATTTTGAAATTCAAGAGTATATGCCATAACATAAATAAACACTAGACTGTATCACATTTAAAAAACCAAAGATAAGTAATGCCACAAAGTACAGTGTGAACAAAGCTGTCCAAAGACTATTGTTGGTGGATATGCTCCCTTAGAAATAAATATCTTTACTAAGGAATTAGTGGATTTCTTCCCTTAAGAAGTAAATCTCTGTACTTAGGAATTAAGATCATTAGATTTATGCCAAGGCATATCTCCTCTGAGATAGGAGACATTCCAAATTTGTTGAGACCTTATCTGTTTTCCTGACTCTGAGAGATATGCATGTCAGGTATCATTTTCTACTTCCAGAGAATTTCTAACCATGTCTGTGTTAATACATTCAAAGGAAAACTCATAGAACCAAAATGAACATATGATGAGAATATTAAGCAAGAGATTTCATTGAGAATATTTCTGCAGAGAACTTTTGGAGAGAAACTTTTGAAAATAACTTTATAGGAAAAGCCTTTTGAAAGAATAATGAGGCATGAGGGGAACATGTGTGCACAAAACTCAGGTATTATGTCTGATGTAATGATCAAGTAAATGACTAAATAATTATTAGACAACATCCTCTGACCACCAGATTATTCAAATACTAAATTTTTAAAATCATTGATGACTGTATTCTCCATGGATCAGTTCTGATGAATCCTCCTGGGAAAGAATAATGAAAGCACGTCCACATTTTAATATCATTCAATCAATTATTTATTAAAATATATGACTATATGATCTGTGAAAACTTTAACTCCCAGTGTCCTTTGTACTTTGGTGCTGCTTCTGGCAACAGGCATCTGCTGTATCCACTGCACAGCAGGCAAATACCTAATCAATGACACTATCATCATTTAAGTAATCCATAAGTAAATAATTGGATGGTCCTGCATACTTAACTTGCATAGGATGTCAACAAACTTCAGTGATTGTCAATGATTTAATACTCAGATAACTAAATAATGTCACACAGTTAACTCCCAGGTTGGACTGGCCAAACTCTGCTCGTGAAGGATGACATCATCTATTTAAAAGATTAATGTATATGTATTCAATAATTGAATAATTAGATAGTGTTGCATGCTCCCCCATGTTGAAAACACGCTGAACTCTTCCTAAATACTGATTGATTTTAGAAACTAACTTAATAAAGAAAGGAAGGAAGGAAGAAAGAAAGAAAGGAAGGAAGGAAAGAAAGAAAGAAAGAAAGAAAGAAAGAAAGAAAGAAAGAAAGAAAAAATGGGCCTTGCACATTAGGTCCCACAAGGTGGCACCAAATTCGAGGTACCATGCCAGATGTAATAATCAATTAAATGAATAAATAATCATGTAATGAGAAGATGCCACATTGTAGTGGGATATTCACCGTGTCTGCTTCTGTGGCACTGACCACACCCATTGAGGGGTGGAGCCAGGGGCGGAAGTGACCGATGGAGTTTAGTCTCGGGAGGAGGCGGAGAAAGGCCCTTTCTGGCGGGACACGGAGAGAGGAGCATCCAGTTTTAACTGCTGTGTTCATCTGTCTGTGTTGTGAGTTGTTTGTCCCTTAATAAACATCTATTCGACCTATTTGTTTATCCTGACCCTTATTGAACCGCAATATCTGGTGTCAGAAGCGGGATCAGGATTTTCACCGCACCTGGGTTTTACCCAGGTGCCGCAGCAACCCTTCCCCCACCTTCCTTGAACGGGCAGGATATACCCTGCCCTAGAACTCCTTTTATCTCCATCTTGGCCCTGAGACTACTGCTCATCTTCTGCCCATTCCCTCAGTTTGTATTTGCACAGAGCCCTGCGGCATTAGCCCTGCCTTTTGTGTTGCGGCACTAGGCCCGGACTCCGCCTGCTCTGTTTGTGTGCTTGCAGGCTCCGGCTGCGGCTGCGGCAGCTGCGGCCTGTGGACTGGCGGAAAATATACACACTGCAGTTGCTTGCGGCTCCTGTTTTCCCTGTGGTCTCAACAATTGTACAAGGCTCGTTTCACTCCTTCGTTTAACAAAATTTTGCTTGCCTTAGTTTGTTAAAAGCTATTCTACAGGGACCGGGATCAGAAGGATCGTTTTCTGCCGGAGGCTATTTGGCGGACACTCTTTGGTGGTACAATTCCGGATAGAACCGGAATTGGAAGGCTCCTCTGCTGAGGACGCTTTTTACTGCTACACCTCCGAGTGTAACCACAGCAAGTTGATATCTACAGCTAAAAGCATCAAAGTTCCAGGACAGCGGAATTACATCTAAGGTAATTGTAACATCTTTTGCAACTTAAGCTGATATAATATCTGAGATCAATTGTTCCATAGCTATGGCAGATAATTTTACAATGCAGTACTTTAGGAATTTTTTTACTTCATATATAGAAGGAATCTTAGCAGAAGAAAATTATGACTGGATCAATATATACACCTTTTTCGTAATAGTAATGGGTTTTATCATTAATATGATATTCTTAAAGAAATGGTTTGAGATTAGCGCAAACAATGAGGAACTTGTACAAACCATAGGAGACTTGGTAACAAAGATTCAAAACATTGAAAATGACAGAATGCAAAACATGGAATGTTTAGGAAAAAAGTTTCAGGATATTGAAGATGGCATCAGAGAGCTGACAGGTAGAATACAGAACATGGAACATAAAAATGATCAAATAGAAAACAAAATTTGTTCCATGTCTGATGTTGCCTCAACAACCAAAACAGAAACAATGCAATGCATTAACACGCTAACAGAAACAGCTCATTCCTGGTTGGATGAAGCTAATAATAAGGTTAAAAAACTGGAATATCAGATGGCAAGAATAGCAGATAGAATCTCTTCCATGTCTGAAGATAATGGCAAGCTAGCAGATAGAACATTGTTTTTAGAAGGCAGTTTACATGCCATTCAGATAATATCTAAGGATGAGAATATCAAAAACATGGAATCATTTGTACTTGAAGAAAGTAAGAAACTGACAGATGCAATGAAGGCTCTAGAAAGGGATATGCTTCAAGAAGTTCAGACACTCAAAGAAGCAATAATTAATAGACTTCAGGCTTTAGAAGACCTTCAATCTGATACATCAGAAGAAGAGCTCCAGGTAATAGGGCATGAAAAAAACTTAAAATTTTCCACACCATTTAGGGTCAGAGGAGCTTTCCCTGTATCTGTTAATGGAAAATCAGCAATGAAAAAACACCCAAAAGGTGTTGTTGCTTATCAATGGGAACCAATATGTATGAAAGACTTAAAAAGTATAAAGGAAGCAGTAGTCTCTTATGGCATGCACTCACCATATGTGAAGCAATTAATAGAATCATGGGCAATGAATAACAAGGTAACCCCTAAGGATTGGGAACAATTAATATCAGCTGTCCTTGAAAACTCCTCTCAATTAGAATGGAGGGCTTTATGGAGAGAAGAAGCAAAGGCTCTTGAACTTCAGGGCTTAAAGAAAGGTTATGAAGCTCCCAAAGATAAAATTCTTGGTGAGGGTATTTATGCTGACCCAGAAACCCAAGCTGCCTATGATGAACATATCTTGTCTCTATGCAGTACGGCAGCTCTGAATGCTTGGGATAAGGTTCATGAACTAGGGGAGAGGATAGAATCTTATACCAAAATAAGGCAAGGACCAAGAGAACGCTTTAGTGTGTTTCTAGAAAGGCTGTCTAGAGCAGTACAATTACAGGTAGCTGACATAGAATCTAGGCGAATACTCATAGAATCATTAGCCTATGAGAATGCAAATCCTCAATGCAAACAAGTGCTTTGGCCATTAAAAATTCAATCAGCACCTTTGGATGAATGGATTCGATATACAGCCAACATTGACTATAATAGCAATAACACTGAAGCATGGGTAGGAGAAGCTATATCTAAAGGTTTGAGCAGTAATCAAGAGAACAGAAGTTGTAACTATGGTGACATAAAAGCTTGGATAGGAGAAGCCGTCTCCAAAAGTTTAAAGAGATATCAACATGTCAGATGTTATAACTGTGGTAAGATAGGACATCTAAAAAGAAATTGTAGGCAAAGCATCTCTAGAAATAATACTCCCAAGAATGAATGGAACAGAAGGCCTAAGCCTTCTGGGTTATGTAGAAGGTGTGGCAAAGGCAGACACTGGACAAATGAGTGTAGATCAACTAGAGACAAGCAAGGAAACCCTTTACCACCGGGAAACTCCTTGGGGGGCCTCTCGAAGGCCCCCATGTCAAAGGTGGTCCGAACATTCCCAGTCACAGTGGAGGACAACCTCCCACAGGACAATTAGAAAATCCTTGGCCTATTGTAAAAACTCATACCGCTCTGGCTGACAAACTAGTGAAAGAAGTTGAATCAGACATGACAGAAGAAAATAAAAAACGTATATTTTGGCAAACCTCTATAAACAGTCAAAGGCCTAGATTGATAGTTAAAATGAATAACAGACTGTTTGAAGGCCTCCTGGACACAGGTTCGGACGTAACTACCATAACTAATAAATCCTGGCCTCGAAATTGGCCCCTGAAAGAGGTTAATGTTCAATTCTTAGGGATTGGAACCCTGTCTCAGATAAAACAAAGCATGAGATGGATTGAATGTGTAGGACCAGAAGGACAGCGAGGAAGGTTAAGACCATATGTGGCTGATGTATTGATAAATTTATGGGGTCGTGATCTATTACAGCAATGGAATACACAGATTAACATTCCTCCAGTATTAGATAGGAACCATAAACGACCTCATGATTGTGGAAAAAATGCTATAAAGTACTATACAAGACGGACACCAAATATCCAGGCTATACAAAGACAGAATGCAAGTGCTGAACAAACAGATGAACCAAAAGCCTTACCCTTAAAATGGTTAACAGAGGAACCTGTCTGGGTAGGGCAGTGGCCTATGACTTCTGAGAAGTTAGAAGCTTTAGAAAACCTGGTTCAGGAACAGCTAAATGCTGGGCATATCGAGGAATCAACCAGCCCTTGGAATTCTCCTGTATTTGTTATCAAAAAGAAATCTGGTAAATGGAGAATGCTTACAGACCTGAGAGCCATTAATAAAGTTATCCAGCCAATGGGCTCTTTACAGCCTGGAATGCCGTTGCCTTCTTTGATACCTAAAGAATGGCCTATTATAGTTATTGATTTAAAGGATTGCTTCTTCACTATACCTTTACAAGAACAAGACAAAGAGAAATTTGCCTTCACGGTACCTAATTACAATAATTCTCAACCAGTGAAGAGATATCAATGGAAGGTTTTGCCACAGGGAATGCTAAATAGCCCAACCCTGTGCCAATATTTTGTACAAAAACCACTGGAAATAATTCGTAAACAGTTTCCACAATCCATAATCTATCATTACATGGATGATATATTGTTAGCTGACTCGAAAGCAGACATATTAGAAAAAATGTTTGAGAAACTGAAGGAAGTTTTACCTCGCTGGGGATTACAAATTGCACCTGAAAAAATACAAAAAGGAGAGTCAATCAACTACTTAGGATATAAAATAGGTCTACAGAAAATCAGACCACAAAAAGTACAGATCAGGAGAGATCGCTACCAGACTCTTAATGATCTTCAAAAATTACTAGGAGAGATTTCTCAACTGCAAACTATTATTGGAGTTGAAGGGCATGATTTGAAAAACTTGAAAATGGCCCTAAAAGGGGACAAGGATTTGAATAGTCCCCGAATACTATCAGCTGAAGCAGAAAAGGAATTAGAATGGGTAGAAAAGAGGATATTAGAAGCACATGTGGACCGTGTGGATCCAAATCTAGACTGTATTCTGGTTATATTACCATCTAGAGAATATCCTTCAGGGATTTTGATGCAGAGAGAAGACATCATATTAGAATGGATATTCTTACCACATAAACAGAATAAAAAACTAAAAACATATATAGAAAAGATCTCTGACTTGATTTTAAAAGGTAAATTAAGACTTCGTCAATTAACAGGAAGAGATCCAGCAGAAATTATTGTACCTTTAACTAATGAGGAAATTTCCTCCTTATGGAAAGATAATGAATATTGGCAGAGAGCATGCAGTAATTTTTTGGGAATAATTAGCAACAATTATCCCAAAACTGAAAGAATCAAATTCATAAAGAAGACGATTTGGATCCTTCCACGCATTGTAAGACAAACACCTATCTCTGGAGTTCCTACATTCTACACTGATGCAAACAAATCTGGTAAAGCAGGATATAAATCAGGAGAAATAAGCAAAGTAGTTCAAAGCCCTTACAATTCTGTACAAAAGGCAGAATTGTATGCCATTCTCATGGTACTTATGGATTTTACAGAACCCCTCAATATAGTTACTGACTCTCAATATGCAGAGAGAGTAGTCTTACACATCGAGACTGCAGAATTTATTCCTGATGATACAGAATTAACTTCATTGTTTATACAGTTACAAGATACTATCAGAAAGAGGATTCATCCTATATATATAACACACATCAGATCCCATACGGGTCTGCCAGGTCCTCTAGCACAAGGCAATGATGAAATTGATCGGTTATTGATAGGAAATGTGCTAGAAGCCTCAGAGTTTCATAAGAAACACCATGTGAACAGCAAAGGATTGAAAAAGGATTTTTCTATCACTTGGCAACAAGCCAAGGAAATAGTAAGGAAATGTCCTACTTGCTCATTCTATAACCAAACTCCTTTACCACCAGGCAGTAACCCTAAAGGTATAAATAGAAATGAAATATGGCAAATGGATGTGTTTCATTTTGCAGAATTTGGAAAATTAAAATACGTACATCACACTATAGATACATTTTCAGGGTTTCAATGGGCTACTGCTCTGAGCTCTGAAAAGGCTGATTCTGTTATCACACACCTTTTAGAGGTAATGGCCATTATGGGCATACCTGCACAAATAAAAACTGACAACGCTCCGGCATATATTTCCAGCAAATTGAAACAGTTTTTTGAGTATTATAACATAAAACACGTAACTGGTATACCACACAATCCTACAGGACAAGCAGTAGTTGAGAGATCTAATCGTACTTTAAAGGAAATGCTCCATAAACAGGCAGGAGGAACCAAGACACCCAAACACAGATTACATAATGCTTTATTAACATTAAACTTTCTTAATGCTGATGAAAAAGGAAAAACAGCTGCAGAAAGACACTGGACAATAGAAAAAACTTCTGAACTACATCAGCCGGTGTACTTCAAGGATGTATTGACCTCAGAATGGAAACCAGGATATGTGTTACGTTGGGGTAGGGGTTTTGCATTTGTATCTACAGGAGAAGAAAAGCTATGGATACCATCTAAGTTAATCAAGATCCGGGTTGAACAAGAGTAACATCTTAATGAAGAGAAATGACAAGTAATCCAATAAATAAGGTCCCATGAGAGATGTGGAGACTTCTCAAAGGTAGGGGAAGTGTTCTGTTCTTGTCCTTACAGGAAAACAGAGAACACCTATCTTCAAACAACCAAAGGACACTAAACATGTAGGTACCTACAGAAGAGAAGACAGCTCTCCAGAAAGAATCACTTAATGAAGAGGAATATGATTTATGGTAAAAATATTTAAGTCTAGTAAACTGTTTCTATACTGAAATCTAGTTTTCTTTACTATCTAATATTTCTGTAGTCCCGATTCATGTAAACCAGTGCTGGCTTTGGAGTTGGATTTGGCTTTCCTTCTCTAAATTCAAGCATGTTGTTAAGATTAAATTCACAGTTTCTGCCTTATATCAAGAAGCCAATTGGTGTAAGGCAGAAGAAAACAAAATCGAAGGACTCATTCACTTATTAGCAATTTTCTGTCTGAAATCCTAATTTTCTCATTTACATTTTAATGCTTACTGTTGCCTTGCCCTAATGCATACCGTAAAATTAAAAATTTTACCTTGATATTGATATTTAAATTTTCCACAAGGACTATAACAGTTCTCAACAGCAATCTTTGAACACTCTGGAAAGGAGATGGGGCCCCAATTGGACATTTCCACTTGACTCAACCTGATGCATCTGGACTACAAACTGCACCTTAAACCGGTTTGAGACTGCTTTTCTCGAGACAACTCATGACTAGCTAGCTGTATTGGTGCACCTTCTTATTACAACCTGGCCAAATTTCAATTAGAATTCCAGTCAAGCATTTTTTGCCATACAATGACTACCTACATATGTTACAGCCAGTTCTGTATAGAAATTTGGTTGCCAAAAAATTTTTTTCCAACAGGATCCCATAGAGAAATCATCGTCCCATTTCAGCAGGAAGTAATCTTAAGATAACAACGCCCCCTTTCCCCACTCTTGGAATTTAGGAATAATATTCATCTTCATAGGGTTGGTTTTAGTTACTTGGGGTTGGGTTTGGAAGGTGATACTTAGACTTGGTTATCTCTTTTAGACAGGAATAGGGTATGGTTGGGAAAGGTATGATTCAGAATGGATATAGGTAGATTAGCCTATTTTCTTGTGAATTATTCAGTAAGAATGAGACATTAGTATTACAGCTTACATGGTTATATATTATTATTTGTGGTAACCTATGTAAAATTAAGTTTATTCCCTTCCTGGAAGAATTGTATCTTATATTTGTTGTATTGTGTGAAATCTTTCCATTTATGATGTTTTATGTACATTATACTTGCCATATTCTATGTATGTATACTATTGATTGTGTTCAAGACATTTTGTATTTGTTACAATTTGGGATATTTGTCTTGCTGCCCTTTAGAGCTCTACCTCTTGTTTAGACATTTTTACTCTACCTCTACTTTAGGAATTTACATGTGAGATATATATATATATACATATATATATATATATATATATGTATATGTGTATATATCTATATACATGTACATAGTTATATTGTTTAGGTATTTATCCTTGCTTTACTCAAGGAAGTTTTATTCAGGCTTGTTAGCCAAGTTCCTGAGTATTACAGATTATCCTCACCCATGTTTACTTTGCCTATGAGATTAGTCAGACATAGATGCTTAATCTTCAATCACTTCATAGACCTGCAGAACATGGCATTTAAATGTTTTATATATTAGTACTCTGTTGACATGAGACACTGTTGCTCCTGACAGCACCGTGCACTTTCCCGAAAGTATGTTGGACACTGTTGTTGCTCCTTCTGGAGTTCATCCTCGCTTCGGCTAATGGCCTCTTGGGCAAGGAACTGCCTCAGCCTTGACCACTGATTTGGACATGCGGTCCTATATGCTTGCAGGAGACAAACTTAGAAGACTGCTGAACCTTGCCAAGTCACGGTAAAACAGCCTTTCTACCTCCCTGCTTTTGTTGTGGTCTGTCAAATACTCCTGGCCTTAGTCATATCTGGCTGTACCAACATTGCTGTGAGACCTTGGGTGACTGTCCAGGTAGCTTGCTGTTTCTGTCCTCACTGCACCTTTTGGAAGTTGCCCATCTGCACTTCCCGTCTACCCTAGTATTGTAATTTTCCTTCTCAGGTCTTGGTGAGGTTGTAGATTAAACTATCTTAGTATTATTCTCTCTTCCTAGTTAGATATTAAGTACTAGACTTAAGCTTTTCAGCTTAGGACAACTCTATTGTAAACTCCCTTATGCCTTCACCCTAGGACTAGGTATGTTTGTGGTTTTGGTCTCGATTTTCCTTTTCTTAGAGCACACTTGTTATTCACTGTTTTGTATATAGTTTTGTATCAAGCTTAAATCTTCTCTTTAGACTAAAAGGGGAATTGTAGTGGGATATTCACGGTGTCTGCTTCTGTGGCACTGACCACACCCATTGAGGGGTGGAGCCAGGGGCGGAAGTGACCGATGGAGTTTAGTCTCGGGAGGAGGCGGAGAAAGGCCCTTTCTGGCGGGACACGGAGAGAGGAGCATCCAGTTTTAACTGCTGTGTTCATCTGTCTGTGTTGTGAGTTGTTTCTCCCTTAATAAACATCTATTCGACCTATTTGTTTATCCTGACCCTTATTGAACCGCAATACCACATCATCAACCAATAGGTGGCTCCAACACCAGTGATCACTTATTAAATAATAATAACATATTTTAATAATTAAATGATGAAAAAATTAAATAAGTGGATGGTGTTTTATACTTGACTCCTAGAAAATTGGGCAAAATTCAAGAGATCATTGATTATTTAATCATAGATTTTAATTTTAAAAGTAGTGAATAATGAGATAATGTCTCATAATTCAACCCAGGTGAGGTACCAAAATGTTATCATCAATAACTAAGTAATGAAAGGCCATTTCACAATTAACTCCAACAGGGTAGAAACAATGAAATACTCAGATAGTTAGATGGTCTAACTACCTTGACTCCAAACGAGTGTGATCACAAATTAAGTAATGATCGATTTGAATAATTAAATGATGCCATCAGCAGTCAAGGCAAGAGTTTCTTGCCCAAATGACTAGTTTTGATACAATGAAAGCAAACTCCATATGGAAGTGCTTCTATACCCATCACACTTTTATGAAGTAACTTGTGCTGCCTGTAGCAGACATGTCTCCCAGTCAAGAGAAGACAGATTATTAAACATCTAAAATGCCATATTCTATACGTCTTCAAAGTGTTTGATGATCATCAGTCTATCCACATGTATCTGTTTTACTTTGAAAACATACCTATGACTACAAGTTTAATAATTATACATGACTAAATATTAACCAGTATTTCTTAATTATATATTAATTTTAAATATACTGCATAAGTTCAATACCTAAAACAAGAGTAAAAACATTTATTGATTACAACAAAAATAAATTTGCATTTGTATCAATATATCAAAGACCATATCAGTGTAAAATATCTGAGGTTAAAATTCCTTTTTATCTCGTATTCCTTCTAAATGATGACAAACATTCACAGCTCACCAAATCACCAAACAACAACAAAAATACCCATCCCACCTCTTGGGAATATGAATGCTTTATTCTCTAGACTTCTTAATGATGTCTGTGTGCAACGGCATCTATAGAAGGCCCTCTTGAATATTTACACTAATTTTTCAAGAGTCTAGAGAAAGCTATTTGTTCTTGTTGCATGCAGGCTCTGTGACATTGGCTGTATCTTAGCATGACTGATATTTTTGTGTTCCTTCTTTTTGTGTGTGAATTTATTTCTCTTTGTGCTTTTGTGCATTTCTACAATTATTCACACACCCACATTTGCCCATATTCACACCTATACCATGTGCTCAAGCTGTTCTAATGTTACCAGGATGAAGAGGGGCTTAATTTTATTTTAGTAAATAGAAAATTATTAAGTTAATGGCCATTAATTTTATAGTCTCCATTCTGGAAATGAGAAAATTGGAGCACAGGATATATGGTTAGAGAGGGAGGGATAGAGGGAGGAAGAAAAGGGAAAGTGTGACCAGCATGTAAAATA
Source organism: Cricetiscus sungorus (assembly GCA_030556225.1). Lineage (NCBI taxonomy): Eukaryota > Metazoa > Chordata > Mammalia > Rodentia > Cricetidae > Cricetiscus > Cricetiscus sungorus. Next base: position 60 of record JANBXA010000357.1, on the reverse strand, counting down.
ATAAAAAAAAAGACAGAGGGGAAAAAAAGAAAAAAACAGGTTAGTAGTTAGTCATCTATC
>JANBXA010000356.1:0-124844 GCA_030556225.1 Cricetiscus sungorus | reverse complement strand
AGAAGTAAAGACCAATATTCATCATTAACATTAATGCAAAATTACTCAATAAAATACTGGCATATCAAATCCAAGAACACATCAGAGGAATCATACACAATGACCAAGTAGGTTTCATCCTAGCGTTGCAGAGATGCTTCAACATATGAAAATCTATCAATATGATCCACCATATAAATAAATTGAAAAAATAAAAACCACATGATCATCTCACTAAATGCTGAAAAAACCTTTGACAAAATACAACACCCTTTCATGATAAAGGTCTTGGAGAGATCATGGATAACAAGAACATACCTAAGCAGAATAAAAGAATATAAAGTAAACAAACTGCCAACATCAAATTGAATGGAGAGAAGCTTAAGGCAGTTGCTCTAAAATCAGATACAAGACAAGGCTGCCTTTTTTCTTCAATATGTTCTAGCTAAAACAATGAGAAAACACAGAGATATAGTAATACAAATTGGAAAGGAAGAAGTTAAACTGTCACTATTTGTAGATGATATGATTGTTTACATAAACAACCTAAAAAAACTTTACAAGGGAAGGCCTATAGCTGATAAACAACTTCAACAAACTACCAGAATACAAGGTAAACTAAAAAAAAAAAAATCAATAGGTCTACTATATACAGACAACAAAGGGGCTGAGAAAGTAATCAGAGAAACATCACCCTTTACGATAGACACAAACAACATGAAGTAACTTGGGGCAACACTTACCAAAGAAGTGAAAGTCCTATGAAGCAAGAACTTTGTGTCTTTAAAGAAAGAAGTTATAGAAGATATCAGAAAGTGGTAAGATCTCCAATGCTCTTAGATAGGTAGGAAAAAAGATAATAAATATGGCAATCTTATCAAAAGCAATCTACAAATTCAATGCAATCCCCATCAAAATCCCAGTACAATTCTTCACTGACATTTATAGGATAATAATCAATTTATATGAAAAAAAAACAAAAGAACCAGGATAGCCAAAAACAAACCTGTACAATAATGGAACTTTAGGATGCATCGCCATCTCCAGCATCAAGCACTACTAAGAGCTATATTCTTGAAAACAGCCTGGTATTTGCACAAAATTAGCCAGATAGAACCATTGAATCAAAATCAAAAATCTTGATATTTACCAAAACACCTATGAACACCTGATATTTTCACATAACAGCTAAAAGTATGCAATGGGAGGAGAAGAATTTTCAACAAATTGTGCAGGAACAACTGGATGGTAGTGTGCTGAAGACTGCAGATAGATCCATGTCTATCACCATGCATATAACTCAAGTCCTAATGAACCAAAAACCTCGACATAAATCCAACCACACTGAATATCTTAGAAAGAAAGAGGAGGTACCCTTGAACAAATTGGTACAGGAGACCGGCTTCCTGAATATAAACCCAGTGGCACAGACACTGAGATGGACAATTAATAAATGGGACCTGCTGAAACTGGAGAAGCTTCTGTCAAGCAAAGGACATAGTTGACAAGACCAAATGGCAGTCTAACTTGGGGAAAGATCTTCATCAATCCTGTATCTGACAGAAGGCTGATCTCCACAATAACAAAGAAATGAAGAAACTAGTCACCAAATCTCCAAATAATCCTATTTAAAAATGGGGTACGCTAATGAAGAAAAATACTCAACAGAGGAAATAAAAAAAGGCTGAAAGACACTTAGGAAATTGCTCAATACCATTAGCTCTCATGGAAATGCAAATCAAACAACTCTGAGATACCATCTTACTCCTGCCAGAATGGCTAAAAATTGAAACACCAATGACAACTTATGCTGGAGAGGATGTGGAAAATGGAGTACACTCCTCCACTGCTGTTGGATTGCAAACAATTACAGCATTTTTGGAGATAAGTAGTAGTTCCTCAGGTAAATGCGAAACAGTCTACCACAGGACCTGGCAATCCCCCTCTTAGGCATATACCCAAATGATACACATCCATGCAACAAAGACATCTGTTCAGGGATGTTTGCAGCAATTATTTATAATAGTAAGAACCTGGAAGCAACCTAGATGCAACTCAGTTGAAGAATGTATAAAGAAGGTGTGGCACATTTACACAGTAGAATACTAGTCTTTGGAAAAGACAAACAAACTAGCAAAAAAATAGTATCTTCAAATTCCCATGTGAATGGATGGAACAAGAAGAAACCATCCTGAATAAGGTAACCTAGACGAAAAAGAAGAACATGTACTTACCCACTCATATATGGATTTTAGACTTAGAACAAAATATCACCAGCCTATAATTCACACTGCCAGAGAAACTAGGATACATGGAAAATTCTAAGTGATTCATATAAGGTCCTTCACAGAAGAAACATGGAACAAGATCTCAAGATTGGGAGTAAGGAGGCAGATGCACTGAGTGGAGAGGTAGCTAGTAGAAAGAGAGGGGGAGGAAAGGAAAGCATGTGGGACTAAGAAGATTCAGTCAGAGGAGGGATAGACATGAGAAAAATAGAAAGATAACATAAAACAGGGAGATATTATAGGTTTGAAGAGAAAACTGACTCTAGAGAAATGCCTAGAGACTTACAAGGCTGACTCCAACTAACAATTTAAGCAACAGTGGAAAGTCTACCAAAAATGCCCTTCCCTGATAATGAAATTGATGACTAATTTATCCACCATCATAGAGCCCTCATCTAGTAGCTGATGGGAACAGAAGCTGACACTCACAGATAAATATTGAGCTGAACTGATAGCCAAAAGCAGAGAGGGAGGACAAGACAATAATACAGAAACACATAGAGACAGCTGACCTGAACAAGGAGGAGTTATTGGGCTACCAGACTGATAGCTGGGAATCCATCATTGGACCGATTAAAACCCCTTCAATATGGGTCACAGTTAGAAGGCCTGGGCAGTCTAAGGGACCTCTGACAATGGAACCAGGATGTATCTCTGGTGCACAAAAGGATTTTGGGAGCTTGTTACCCTTGTAGGTATACTCCCTTTACCTAGAGGCGGGGGGGGGTAGTCCCTACTCCAAAGTACTTGACAGATTTAGATGATGCCCACAGAAAAAGCATCACACTATATGTGGAATGCAAATGGAGGGGGGGAGAAGGAGGGGATGAAAGGGTGGTCTAGTGGCATGGGAGTGTTGAAGTGAGGGAGTAATGGAGAGGGAACTGGGATGGATATATAAAAGAAGAAAATGAATAAATAAGTTACGTAATTAATTAATTAAGTAATTAATTATTCAGTAAGTACGTAAAAGTGATAAACCATACTCACACTTGTAGGATAATCTGATATCTCAGCCATCCACCCATGGGCCTTATACTAATGTGAAAATTGTGATGATTTTCTTGTCTTGATTTTGTTGAGCTAGTTAGAGAATTTTTCCTTGAAGGCCCAGATCTCCCAACCTCAAACATCCCGCTTTTCACAGACTTCCAGCTGGTCATCCAAACCCAGAAGGCATTGTGATGGATGAGAGAAATGTCCAGCACCACTTACAGAAGACAGGCCTTAAAACCTGATACTGAGGGTTCCTGTCACTGTGAAGTAAAGGTGGGGAAATTGAAGACAACACATTTGGAAGCAGGAAGGTAGAAGAAAGTCACATGCTACCCACATCCTCAGCACCCACCAAAGAGATCTGGCTCATTCACAGGTTGTTTAGGGACACACAAGTGATGCATGACAATACACACATCCATGAGAGAAAAAGAGAAGGGGGTAAAAGGGCAGGAAGATGTGGAGAATAGGAGGGAACACACACACACACACACATGACACAAGAGAGAGAGACAGAGAGAGAGATTGACAGAGAGAGAGAAAGAGAAGTAGAGAGATAATTAAGTAAACAGTGAAGAATCCCAAGACATCCTGTGCCACACTGAGAAGAACAAAGTGAAACCATGCATGTTTAGTTGTTACCGAGAGTTTCCAGCACAATCACCTGCCAGGCAAGTTCACCAATGTTGTTCTTTTGCTGCTGCTATTGCCTAAGAAACACAAACAGGAGACTCAGAGCCCATGTGAGTTTATTGAGAGAGGGGAGAGGAAAAGGAGGGAGTAGTGGTGGCCAACCGAAAGCTAAGAGAGAGAGAGAGAGAGAGAGAGAGAGAGAGAGAGAGAGAGAGAGAGAGAGAGAGAGAGAGAGAGAGAGAGAGAGAGAGAGAGAGAGAGAGAGAGAGAGAGAGAGAGAGAGAGAGAAAGACAGAAGTGGCCCTGAGAGCAAGAGAGAAAGAGCAGGAGCAAGAGGCAAGAGAGAGGTGCCCTTGGCCCACTTGCTTTAAAGGGGAGCTTGCACATGCATAACCAGGTCCCCTGCACAGCCAGGTAAAAGCATGAACAGCTAGGTAAAGCCTGATGTAGTGATTACTTGGCCATAGGCTTCTCACCTAGACATGGGTTCCACAGACTGCTGAGCCCAAACAACCACACACTCACAACAGATAATATTTCCAAAAAGTCACCACCTGTCAGGGCCTTTCCATATGTATGCTGGCAACTCCACATTACTCCATCTATCCCTGAGTTGTATGACTTAAACCAGAGCCTGTCGTTTTCATTTGAAGAAAGAAGAATAGTTAGAGTCCCCATCCCACTTCCTATGAAACTTCAAGTCTGCCTCTCCTCGGAGAAAATTAGAGGACATGAGGCAAGTCCAGAGTCACTGTGGAGGTACAGTCTCCTTTTATACATGACCTTTTTTTCATAATATGAATTTGTTTTATTTAAACAGCATATTTTTATTTATTTACATACCATACTAGTTTCTCCAATGTGCTGTCCTCTAAGTTCCCTCATATACACCCAGCTTCCTGTGTTGCCACCATTCCTCTCCTCCATCTCCACTTAGAAAGAGTTAAGCCACCATTGGTTGAGCAAAGAACAGAGCTTCTTGCCTTGCATCAGGGCTAGTCAAGGGAATCCTATACGGGGAATGGTTCCTCAAATCCTGCAACACTCCAAGGACAGGTCCTGTTCTATCTGCTAGAAGTCCTACAGAAAAACCAAAATACAAGACTGTCACACACATGCAGATGACCTAGGTGAGTCACCTGGTAGCTCTTTAAGACTTAGTCCAGAGTTCATGATCTCCCACAAACTTAGGTCATAGGTCAGGTGTCACTGGGGAAACAAGGATCATAAAAGACATCAGGTGAGGGTGACATTGGTGACAATCCTGTGAATTCCAAAAGGCTGGATACCTGTTGTCAACAGTTGTGTCACTGATGAAGAGCAGGTGACCTCACAGCTCATTTCTTTGGCTGGTCATCAGCTGCAACTCTGTGGACAGCCTCTCTATTTCCTTCTGCAAATGATTTTTGGTGAGGAGCATTGGCTGGCATAATGGCTCCATAGCAGGCCCAGGGCATGGATGATCTCAAATGAATTTGCATGGTGACAAGGCATACAACAAGGTCACACTGCCCAGAACTAAAACAGAATGATCATGTCTGGATCCCAGTAATAATGAAAATACTTGGGGCCTGATCAGATGTCTTCTCTGTGGATCTCTATAAACACTTAGTAAAGTTGTGGCTTTGTAAGCAGTTGGGTATCTCCTCTCCCTTCCTTCACATCCTTCAGGTGAACACATAGACTATGTCTTTATGCTTCTTCACAGAGGCTCAAGAAGTGACCTGGTCCATTTCCCTGAATCATGCCTGTGCTTTTAGAAGCCAAGAGAAAATGGCACAGTGCACATGCACTGAGGAATTTTGAGGATCCCAGTTCTCCTGCCTCTTCATTTGAGGCCCATGACTATTGATTGAATAGTCAGACAGGTATAACATGCTCAAAAGATTCACCAAGTCACTCCACTCCACTGATGGTCCAAAACAACCAAGCTTGCATGAAGGAGCCATTCTCTGCTTTGGTCCATGGGTCTGGCATTTGTTTGTTTGTTTGTTTCTTTTTTTTAAGAGTATTGCCTGCCAACCTCAACTGCTGATTCATATCCCTAAGGATGCCACTGTTAGGGACAAGTAGTGCAGAGGAGTTCTGCTGTACATCCAGAGGAGGTAATAGGCAGGTGCACTTTGCTCTACATGTGACTACTATCTGACATGCACTACAACTAAAGTAAACTGCTGTGGGTGAACAGCAGTGATGCCTGCCATAAACTTGAAACACATTGTTCCCTCTCTGCCTGGTGATGCTCTCCCCTGTCCCCACATTACACCCACAAGCCCTACTAAAGGTAAAAGCTAGGTGCTCCCAGCATAACTCTTTGTCCTTACCAGGCCATGGCTAAGAGGACAACGAAAGTTCTGAAATCATGGACAATCACTAATTATAAGAAGCAGAAATGTTCATTTGCTTATCAGATGATCCAGATCCTCTACTCCATTAGTGGACGTGCCAGCTCATGCCCATCTCCTCAAGGAGCCTCCCAATCTCCTGCCTAAAACTCTGTGCCTTTGCTAGGGTCACTTATTTATTCCTGTTTTATTTTGAGACCTAACAGCAACTTCTTTCTGCCTCTGTCTGGATTCTGGATGTTCTCCATTTTCTCTTCCAAACAGAGAACTCAGCCTTGACAACATGGCTACAGATATAACTGAGAAGCCCTGAAGGATTGCACTAAGGGCAGTTGGTGTTTCTACAACACTGGTGACATCATGGAATGCCATCAGATCTACAAGATACCATAGAATATCTATCGAATGGACTGCTGATATCATGACGAATAGCCTTTTTCAGACCTGCTAATTTTTTCTCTCTAACTGAACAAGAATCCCAGTTTCCTTTTCCAGTATCGTCTCTTGGAATATGTGGTAAGGCATGCAATACTTCATCCTTCCAGTGCCAGGGTTTCCTTACCTTGATTGAAAGCCTCATAGTACGATCCATGAAGGTATCTGAAGTAGCCTTTCTAAACCTTATAGAAGAATGTATCATTCCTTCCTCAAAAATCACCTATTAATCAATATGAGCAATTGATAGCTACTGTGAGACCACCTTATGATGAATATAGACAAGGAAAGCTAACCTTCCTCAAGGACAAATGAATGAAAGCACATTCAGGAGGGATTTCATGACTGGTTGCATCATGGAATTTAGGACAAGAGTACAGTCATTGAATCCAAGTGCTTAGCTTTAGAAAATTGCCCCAGTGGTAATCTTAGCAAGTTTTAAGTAGAAGCAGGATGATCTAAGCTCAAGGTGACCCAGCAAAGCCAGTGTGAGGACAATTTCAGAGACATGAGATGCTGTCTCAACAAATAAAGGAGAAACATACCCTTTATCCATGGCCTCCCTTTCCAGTTCTATTTAATGAAAACCACTTGCCATTCTCCTATAATTCTTTCAGCTTAGGGAGAAGGAACAAGGTGGGGTGATCTTTCTCACCTGGGGACCTTGCTCTTCCCCATCCTCACATCCACATGGAGACCACAGCAAAGTGGGTTTGACCACATAAAGTACTGAGTAATATCCAATGCTGCTAGCACAGGACTGGTCCTGTGAAAAACTGACTTTCCCTGGTGCTGTCCTAGTACAAAGAGACAGGGCCTGAGCCAAAATCCACTGATCACCTCAAGGGGCTAGACCAAAACCATCAGAGACACTAAGCTTCCTTTGCTAGAGATTTGATCAAGCTGACCCATTCCAAACCTGGTTATCTATTGAACTACATCTGATACCCCTTCGTTTAGAATCCATTTCAAGGCGGAGTTCAGGTGCAGCTTTTCTGACAGTTCCTTTGTCTGAATGACCATCTCCTTCTGCTTCAGTAGGATTTCCAAGTATTTCCTCTCATCTCTTGAGATCCTGCTTATTAGAAGATTGTGTTCTTAAAGAGGGTTACACACTATCATACAATTGTAAACACATACAAACGATCCTAAGACCTTGCTAGTCAGCATGGCTAGTGAAAGAGTCAGAATTCAGGGAAGTAGGAAACCCTGATTAAAGAAGGAGACTGACATGAACTCCAGTGGTATCTTCAGATATATGCATACATGCATGATATAGCACCACACCCTCAGTCTTAAACTACACATAGATATAAACTCTCTTCCTCTCACAACCTCACTCACTCACTGTCTGTCTGTCTGTTTATGTATCTATCTATTTTTGTATGTATCTATGAATATGTATTTCTCTGAATCTCTTGAACACACACACACACACAGAGAGGGGGGGAGAGAGAAAGAGTGAGGGGGGGGAGAGAGAGAAAGAAGAGGAGCGAAAAGTAAGGAGGAAAAAAGAGACTTAGGAGAAAGAAATATCATGACAAATTGGCTGTAGAGTTTAGACAAATTCAACATTTTCAGTATAGTCTTACAACTCAGCCTTCAGTCAATGGGGCCTAAACCGTCGGTGGAAAACAATTCATTTTTGTGGGTATATTATTTTGAGGTACTGAGAAAATATTTTCCTCAAAGGCCCAAATCCCCACCTCCCAAAACAAGCTTATATAAAGATCCCAGATGATCACTGAGTAAACCCCAGACTATACTGTCCTGGATGGAAGAAATGTCTAACACCACTTAGAGAACACAGGGCTGAAACCTGCTACTGAGAATTCTGGTGCTCTGAAGCCACAGCTGGGCAAAGTGAAGAGAAAACTTTTGGAAGCATGAAGAGAGGAAAAAGTCACATGTCACCCAAATCATTGACTCTGAAAATCAGACAATTTGCACTTGGATGAGCTTCTCCTCCTGGCAAACTGCTTCTCACTGTGATGTCACAATAGCCTTGTTATTCAAATAAGTCCCAGGATCCAGAACTCACTCACTCACAACTCTGTGCTTAAAATCCTAACTATCCTGGGGTAAAGATGGCTCATGCCACTAATCCTAGCATCTTGAGGCAAAGTCAGGCAGATGTCAGTGAACTGGATGCCACCCTGGTTTACAAAGTGATTTCCTAAACAGAGTAACCTTGTCTTGAAAAAAAGAAGGAGGAGGAGGAGAGGAAGAAGAAAAAGAACCCTAACTATCATAATGACAAGTACATGTGTGATATATTATTGACCTATCCCCTTCACTGAGCTGCAGGTGCAAGCAGAGCAACAGAAATGGTTTCCCAAAAATTCAGTTTCATAAGAGGCTTACATCCCTGAAGTAATTGAACATAGATACTGAATTGAATACCTGGATGGCATGAGTAGATAACTGGCTAGGAGCATGAATGAATAACATAATGTGTGAAAGTACAGGCAGTCAAATGTCCAATTGGTGTCGACCTTGTTCTATACCATCTCTCTGTCTGTTACCTGTTGTTGCTGGATTTTCACATCACTTGTCTCTTCTTGGTTTGTTTAGATCAAGTTCATGTCCTCCAAGTGGTGTTTCAGCAGGTCCCACTCCTCTTGTACTTTCTTTTTCTCCTGTGTCTGCATGTCCACCTTCTTTTTCAGCTGAGTGTCTTCCATCAGGAGTCGGCTGTGCAGACCTCTAGAGACATACTCTGCATAGTAAGATTCAGCAAGCTTCCTCCTGCTACCCCTACCTTCAGGAACCACCTAGCCAAAAGAACCCATGTTTCCAGAAAGAAATAGCCAGATTCTGATACAGCCATGACAGCTGTACTCAGGAGATCAGAATAAGAGAATATCTACTTCTACAAATTATCAAACTGCTAAGAAACACCCCTATATCCAATAAGGATTTATGTACTTTCAATAGAAGGTGAATTCCCCTCACTGTCCATAATGGACAATGGTTAGGGGAAACATTAGGAAGTCTTCGGCAAATACCTTCAAAGTGTGAACTGGTTATCCCAGGTAAGTATCTACAGGTTTTACATCCACCAATCTCTAAAGCCTGAGTCTGAGCTCCAGAAGCCCAGCGCTGACTGGCATTCCATTCACAGTGCAAATCACTGTTCTACATAGAAGCTCCTATGACTCTAGCACATTCGTGGCAGTGGCTAACAGTATCTGTCACACTTAGCTAACTGAGGCCAAGAGGCACAAGTCCAATTGTAGCTTGGTAAGACTCGTTCCTGAGGAGCAGCAGGACTAGAACCAAAGCATTAGACTTTTCAGTCAAGGGAAATCATAACACAGAGAGAATCCCTTTCCACAGCTAATAAGGTCTATGTGAAGATGAGCACTTACCAATAGAAGACTGTGTCCTTGTTCAGCTGACAATTTTTCTGATGGCTCGGCTGTTTTCATTCTCAAAGATCTTTAGTTCCCACATGACATTTTTATGTTCCAACTTCAGTTTCTCATAAATCATATGATTAATTTGTTGTGACCCTATATCAGGACAGCTATACAAACTTCCCAAGGTGAAACTATGGTGAAAACTAAGGAAAAGAGCATTGATGCATTAAGTGGGGCTCTCAGATCTCAGCAGTATCATATTTTAGAAAGTAATACAGGCAAACCCTTAGACCCCATCATATAAACCTAGCTCCCAGATTGTTTGGGGACTCATAAAATTACATATGTATGAATGAACATATGTGGAAGAGAAAGAGATAGAGAAATGGAGCAAGAGAGAGAGAGAGAGGAAGAGAGGGAGAAAGAGAGAGATAGGAGGAAGGAAGGAAGGAAGGAAGGAAGGAAGGAAGGAAGAAATAAAGGAAGGAAAGAAGGAAGGGGAAGGAAGGAAAGAAAAAGAAAGAAGGAAGAAAAAAATTGAGGAGACACAGAGAGGGGAGAGCACCCACAATTAGACCACAGTGTTCCATGAATTTCTTTAGAATCTAAGGGGCAAAACTAGAAAGGAACTGTCAAGTGTCCCAACATTTCCTGAACCACACTGGGAAGGACCAAGTGAAACAATGCCTGTCCAACTTCTAAGAGCTATCAGCACACAATCACTGGCCAGGCAAGTTCAAAACTAACTACAAACTCATGGCACATATCTCCTACAATCTACCACCTGTCAGAGCTTTTCCAAATGCATGCATGGAACCTGTACATTACTGCCTCTATTCCTCTGTTATATGATTGACACCACAGCATCTTGTTGGGAGCCGGCCTTGAGTCACATCCTCTTGCAGAGTTGCTCACACCTTAAAACTCTAATTGAGCCCTATCTTGCTAACAGGAAAGTGCTTAATAAGCAGTCTGTTTCACCCACCCCAGGAATTGAGATAAACCAGGTACATGAAACTGAGATGAACAAGGCGTCAGGAAATAAGATAAGAAGATGTTTATGGTCTGGAAACCCCAGAGTCAGCAGAAGCTACCCCCTCCCCATTTCCTCCCTGCTTTGCTTTAAAAACTCCTCTTTATGCCTAATAAAGTTAGTCTTTGACCAAATCCATTGCTTGGTGTTGTTCCTTCTATCTTTCCCATTATTTTCAGATTTTAGCCCATCTCGACCCATGAATAACTAGGCCCCAATGTTGGGCTCGAGAGAGGGCTTTTACAGAATGGAGTCCCCAACCCCTAAAGAAGAAACATTTTAGCACACATTGAGAAGAGATCCGGACATGCAGACCTGTGAGCTGCAGCAAGGCGAGTTGGAATCCATACTCACTGCTCATGAGCATGCTGATTTCTGTTCAATAATAATGGGTCAATGATTGTCCAAGGAGGTGAAGTTCATTAGGGATTTCCTAGTGCTCCTTTTGAGAAAGAGGAATTTGAGTTTCATGTAAAGAGTTTAGATATCAGCGTCATTACAAGAGATTTCAGTTAAGGGTTAAGGATGTTTTATTTCAACAAACAATCTTCACCTAGAAAAAAGAGGGCTAAAAGATGTATGTATGTATGTATGTATGTATGTATGTATGTATGTATGTATGTATGTTCTGTATGTAGGGTGTGGCCACACAAATGCATGAATGGAGTGTGATTATGAATGTGTAAATCCTAACAAAGTACTATTTGCATTTTTTATATATGGTAAAAAAGAGACAGCAGTCCGCCGGAAATGGCCCAAGCCAAAATGGACTGAGAACCAGAGAAATCTGTGTGAATGAATGAAAAAGTTTAACAGAGGAGAGAGTACAAAAATCTTCCAAAATTTTGATGGTTAAAAACAAAATTGTAAGAATGGAGGTCAGTATAAACTTTTAGAAAAGCTATTGAAAAAAAGCCTCAGGGAACAGCAGCCCTGTCAGCCCCCCCTCCCCCACCTAGAAAGGTGTCAGTGAAAATGCAAATGAGACCATGTAAGCTAATGAAAGCTTCACAGGTCAGAGAAGGAAGCTTTTCAAAAGTATTTGAGACTTACATTACATCCTAAAGAAATTAAGCCTCAAATATTAAAAATTAAAGATAGTTTGTGATCATTACATGAATTTCAGAAATTATTGGGAAATATTCAATGTTTACCACCTTTTTAAAAGCATCTACTGGCAATTTAAAACCCTTAAGCCAAAACCTTAAAGGAGATAATGATCCCAAGTCATCAGGACAGCTAACTAAAGAGGGTAGACAAGTTCTCCTACAATTGGAGAATACAATCCAACATTAACAGATATGCTATATTGAGTATGCAAAACCATGGGAGGCTTATGTGCTTTTCACAAAACATAGTTTGACTTCTTTCATGAGGCAAGGGACTATTGTTATGGTTCCTTTTACATTACTTTGGTTTCCTCAAACAAAGTGTTAAATCCTTATTTTAAAATAGTAGCTTGTGTTACAAAATGCTGTATGGAGTCTAAGAGATACTTTGTCAGAGAACCAAGCATAATACATGTTTCCTATCCCAAATAGAAAGTTAATGGTTATTTCAAAACCTTTACAACCACAAATTAACAGGCAAAGGAATGTTTACTTAGATGGTGAGGGGGTTACCTCTCCTTATCTGAGGGTGGGCTCAGACACCAGCAATGGCACTCCTGACTTAAGAAATTAACCTTCTTTTATCAGTTGAACCTCCCTCTCTATCGATTTAGGACCTAAGTTTTCAAATTTTTATTAATTATAATTTTTGGTCCATCAGCTTTTGCTAAGTTTTTGGAAAAATTTGATAATCAGATTTCAGTTCATAGACTGTTACAATTTGTATTAATACATCCTTTTGTTTTTCCTAAACTTGTAAGGGGTGATCCTGTAAAAAATGTTGTTAGTTTCTCCTGATGGTTTTACTATCGGAAAAGCAGTTTATGTTATAGGTGGAAAAGAATATGTAGTACAGACAGATTCATCTTCAGTTCAGATAGTTGAGTTACAAGCTGTTGCAATAGATTTCAGGTTCTAATATATGATTCATTTAACTTATATATTGATAGTCATTATGTTTTCAGAGCTCTTCAAGTTTTAGAGATAGTTCCATACATTGGAACTAATAACAATCAGGTTAAAATGCTGTGTGAGCAAATTCAAAGTGCCATTCATTTTAAAGAGAGTCACTGTGTTTTGTGGGTCATATAAGAGCTCATTCAAACTTTCTCAACATACTGGCTAAACGTAATGACTCAGCTGATAGGAAAATTAGCTCAGCAGTCACACAGCTTTCATCGTCAAAATAGTAATAGTCTAAGAAAGCAGTTTGGTATAACTTCAGAGACAGCTCAACAAATTGTAAAACAATGTGATGTGTGCCCACTATATTTACCTGTAACTAATATAGGAGTTATAGGCAACTCAGACCTGCTTGCTAATCATTTATGGCAAATGGATGTTACTAATATTACAAAATTTGGTAGTTAAAAATATGTGCATGTGACAGACAATACATATTCAGGCTCCTTAATGGTCACTGCACAAACTGGAGAAGCCACTAACCTGTGATAAGTCACTGGTTAAAATGTTTTGCTTACATGGGAGTTCCAAAAAATTATAAAGACAGACAATGGATCTGGATATACTAGTAAAGCATTTCAACATTTTGTGCACAATAAAAAATAAACACATAACAGGCATTCTTTATAATCCTCAAAGGCAAGGAATTGTGGAGAATGCTTTTAGCTCCATAAAAATGCAACTCATATGAGAAGGGATTTGTGTTCCCAGTCTCCACATGATGCTTTAAATCATGCACTCTTCATTTTAACATTTTTAAGTGTGGATGTCCTTGAGAAATCTGTGGCGGACAGATTCTGATATTATGGAACTCAAGAGACTTTTACTCAAGTCAAATAAAAAGATCCATGCATGAGACTATGAAAAAGATGCAACCCTATCCTAATATGGGGGTTGAGGGGGGTTGAGAGCATTTTTGAGTTTTCTTGTGGGAAGAAAATGAGGTCCAGTGGCTGCCAGACATTTTGGTGAGATGTGTGAAACAGAGGAAAGTTGGACCTGAGACATCTGGAGCATAATTACCTCCTCTCTCTCCCTCACTCTCTCTTTCTCCCCTCCCCCTCTCTCTCAACCTCCCTTAGGGGTCATTCTCTAGAACAGGCAAGGTTTAAACCTATTGCTTTTACTACAAGGAGGAATTTGTGCAACATTCAAGAAGGAATGGTACTCACCCCATGCCTGGCCACTGCTGCCTTTTGTATTTTAATCATTTGGCTTGCCTGCTTTCCTATCACCCTAATGACTTCCTTCCCTTATGGGAGGAAAGTGATGGCTCTCCCCTCCCTAGGCAGCTCAGAGAGCCTATTTCCCAAAAGCCAGCTAAGCTCCAGGGCCAGGTCTTGATATAACTGAAACATTAAGAACAAGTTACACCACAGTCATACACAATGCAGAGGGCATAGATGGGTTCCATGCCGGCTCCCTAACTGTTGGTTCAGTGCCAATTAATTCCCATGAAAACCAGGTGAGGGTGATAGTGCAGACAGTCCTGTGGAGTCTCAATGGATGGATACCTGTTGTCGACAGTGCTTTCACTGAGGAACAGGAGGTGATCTCACACCTCATTTCTATTGTTGGTTATCAGGTGCATCTCCTTGCTCAGCCTCTGCATTTTCTTCTTCCCTTTTTTCTTGGTGAGGAGTTTTAGCTGTGATAATGGCTGCATCGCAGCCTCTTTGATTTGATGAACTGAAGTAAAATTGCATGGTGACATAATTAAGGGATAGAGAAAGGTCAAACAACCCTGATATGCAAACAGAAATATTATGTTTGGAACCCAAGGATAATACAGTAATTTTAGCCTAGCTTGAGACTCCTCATTTGTGGATCTCAACTCTCACAACACTCTGTAGAGATGTGGTTATGTAAGCAGTCAGGGATTTCCTCTACCTCCCTACATGTTTCAAGTGAACACAAGAACCACCTTTCAGGATTAATTACAATGGTACAAGACACAACATGTTCTAGAGCTCTGATCCCTGCCTGTGATTTCTGAAATCTGGAAAAATGAGAAAGTGCACAATGACTCAGGTATAGTGAAGAGCCCAAATGCCCTGCCTGTTCATTCCTGGACCATGGATGTAGATTGAAAAAATCATGAAGGAAGTAAAGATGGTCAAAAACCTCTCCAACTCACCCCACAAACCTGACAGCCAAGAAGCATGGAACCTAGCATTTAGAAGCATATTGCTGCCCTATTCCCATTCTTCCAACAGTTGTTAGGCTACACTAGAATATTGCTTGGCACCCTCTGTCTCTAATTCAACTCGTATGGATACCTTTGTCAAGGAAAGGTATTTACAGGAGTTCTGCTATATAGCCAGTGGACATAATGTTGTAGGCAGGTGCTCTTTTCTCTGCATGTGACCAGTGTCTGGAATTCATTAAATCTAAAAGAACCTGCTGTAAATGAAGGTCAGTGCTGCCTGCCCTAACCTGAAGCACACTGTTCTCTCAGTGCCTACTGCTAGTCTCCTCCTATCCCCACATTACAACCTGAAATGCCAGTAAGGTAAAAATAGGTGATCCCAGCACATTAGACTTACTTTACCAAGTCTTGGCTTACAGAACAGACCACTGATATTCTGGAATCGTGGACTATCAGTAATTATGAGAAGCTTGCTTCTCATAGGCTGCAGAACCACTACCCCATTACTGAAAGTCCCAGCTCAAGCCAGCCTCCTCCATGAATTTCCCAATCTCCTTTCCAGCATTCACTGCGCCTTTGCCAGGACCAATTATTTTTGCCTGTTTTATTTTGAGACCTAACAATAGCTTCTTTCTGCCTCTCTCTGGCCTCTGGATGTTCTCCATTTTCTCTTACAGAAACCTCACTCTTGACAACATGGCTAATGATATGACCAAGAGCCACTGAAGGATTGCCCCAATCGCAGTTGGTGTTGCTACAACACTGGTGACATCATAGAATGTCATGAGCTCTCCAGGATACCATACAATGCCAGGAGAAGGGACTGTTGATATCATAGGGAATAGCTTTTCAGCCCTGCTAATTATTTCTCCATAAATGAATCAGATTCCCAAGTTCCTTTTCCAGGATCTTCTCTTGGAATGAGTGGTAAGGCATTCAACAGCTCCTTCTTAGTAATCCAGAGTTTCCTGAGCTTGATTTGAAGCCCCATAGTACATTCTTTGTTCAGATCTGAGCTATATTTTCTAACATTAATAAAGAATGTGTCTTTCTTGCTTCAAAAACCCTCTACTGATCAATATGAGAGCCTAATTGACATGAATAAATAATCACAGAGAGATTAGATTACTCGTGACAAGTGTTTGTAAGTACTTGTATGATGAATATGCATGACTGTCAGCAGTGAGGTTGAAGGTTACAGTCATTTTATCCATGAGCTTAGCTTTTGAAAATACCCCAGGGTTCCTTAGCAGATAGAAAATGCAGTCATCAGGGTTGCTGAGAAAGTACGATGACCTGTTGGCAGAGAAGACTGCAATAGTGGATCCATCAAGACTGTGAACTCAGAGGCTGAGTGTGTGGCTGTGCCCTCTGCATCAGCCACCAAACAGTATTAGTTGCAGGCCTCTATGAGTCACAGTATGATTCTCAGTAATCAGGAAAAATAAAGGAGACTAAAAGAATAAAGAAAAATAGCTGTAGACATACTTCAGGGGGTGGAGTGGCTGCCTAGCATATACAAGCCCTGGATTCCATGACTAGGACTGACATCACTGGCCTTGGTGACATCAATTTTGAAGAGGAAGCAGGATGATACCAGCACAAGGTGAACCTACAAAGCCAGTGTAAGGACAGCTTTGGAAACATGAGGCCCTGTCTCAAAAAATGAAGGAGAAACATGGCCTGCCTAAAAGAAACTCACTTCTCAATTCTTTGTAATGAAAAGCACATGCCATACATGCCACTCTTTACTCTTATGGAGAAGGATCAGAATGCGAGTGGATCTTTCTAATCTAAGAACATTTCTCTTTTTTTTCTCAGGTCCATATAGAGACCACTGGTAAGTGGTTTTCTGTAGTAGCCAATGCTGTCAGCATAGGACTGCGCAGGACCACCAGACAGAAACTTAACAAAAAACCAAAAGAACTAGCATAACTTATGTACCAATTGTGTTTAAAAGACAAGTATAAAACATTCCAACCAAACACTAAAGAATATACCTTCTCTCTGCTCCATATTTAACTTTCTCTAAAACCAAACACAACTCGGCAACATAAATAATTTCAACAGATACAAAAAAAAAGTGGAATAATCCGATATATCTTATCAGGCCACCATGCTTTAAAGTAGGAATTCAACAACAAACAAATTACAGAAACCCTACTCATGGAAACTGAACAATGTGAAATTGCACCATACCTTGGTCAAAGAAGAAAAAAGGAATGAAATTAAGGACTTCCTAAAATTCAACGAGAATGAGGACACAACATATCCAAACTTATGGAGCACCTTGAAAGCAGTGCTACGAGGGAAGTATATCGCACCAAGTGCCCATATGAAGAAAAGGGAGGAGAATCACACTACAGAATTAACAGCACAACCGAGAGCCTTAGAACAAAAAGAAGCAAACTCGTCCCAGAGGAGTTGATGCCAGGAACTAATCAATGTGAGGGCTGAAATCAATACCAGGAAAACAATACAAAAAAAAAAAAAATGCAACAAAAAGTTGGTTTTTGAAACAAGCAACAAGATAGACAAAACTTTATCCAAAGTAAACAAAAACCAGAGAGAGAACATGAAATCATCAGAATCTAAAACGAAAAGACGGGACATAACAATGGACACTGAGGAAATCCAGACAATTTTCAGGTAATATTTTGAAAACCTGTACATTACAAATTTGAAAATTTAAAGGAAATGGACAAATTTCTGGATAACTATCTGTCACCAAAATTAAATAAAAAAAAAAACAGATAAACAACTTTAATATACTAAGAACTCCTAAGGAAATAAAAGCAGTCATCAATAGCCACCCAACCAAAAAAAGGCCAGGGCCAGATGGCTTCATTGCAGAATTCTACTAGAAATATAAGGAATACCTAATTCCAAACTCCTCAAATCGTTACATACATGAGATACATGAGAAACAATAGTTTCATTACCAAACACATTTTATGAGGCCATAATCACCTGAATCTACAAGCCATACAAAGACACAACTAAGAAAGAAAACTACAGATCAATATGCGTCATGAACATTGATGCAAAAGGATTCAATAAAATACTGGCAAACTGAATTCAAGAATACAACAGAGAAATCATCCAACAATAGTAGTAGGATTCATCTCTGGGTTGCAGGTATGGATAACATATTAAAATTTATCAACATGATCCATCATATAAACAAACTGAAAAAGGAAACCTGCATGATCATCTCACTAGATGTTGAAAAATCCTTCTTCAAAATTCAACACCCTTTCATAATAAAGGTCTTGGAGAGATCAGGGATAACAGGAACATACATAAACATAAACCAACAGCCAACATCAATCTGAATGGAGAGAAGCATGAGTCAATTCCTCTAAATTCAGGAACAAGACAAGAGTAACTTCTCTCTCCATATTTCTTCAATATTGTACTTGTAGTTCTAGCTGAAGCAATAAGACAACAAAAGGTTATCAAGTTGATACAAATTGGAAAGGAAGAAGCAAAGAGTCCTGTATTTGCAGATGATATAATAGTTTACGTAAGGGACCCAAAAAAATCTGGCAGGGAAATCATACAGCTGATAAACACTTTCAGCAAACTAGTAGGATACAAGACAAACTCAAAAATATCAGCAGCCCTATTTTATTCAGATGTCAAATAGGCTGAGAAAAAAATCTGAGAAATATCACTCTTTAAAATAGCCACAAACAAAATATAGTATCTTGGGGTAAGGCTTACCAAACAAGTGAAAGACCTATATAATAAGAACTTTGTGTTTTAAAAGAAAGAAATGAAAAGATATACCAGAAAAAGGAAAGCTCTCCCAAGCTCTTGGATAGAGACAATAAACATAGTAAAAATGTCAATCTTACCAAAAGCCATCTACAGATTTAATGCAATTCCCATTAAAATCTCAGCACAATTCTTCACTGACCTGAAAGGAAAATAATGAAAATTGTATGGAAAATTAAGAATCCAGGATAGCAAAAACAACCCTGTACCATAAAGGAACTTCCCGAGTCACCACCATCTCTGACTTTAAGCACAAAAACAAAGCTATAGTCCTATAAACAGCCTGATATTGTCACAAAAATAGGCAAGTAGCCTAATGGAATTAAATAAAAAAATCCCGGTATTAACTCACACACTTATGAATACCTTAGTTTTGACAAAACAGCTAAAAGCATACAATGGATGAAGGAAAGCAACTTCACCAAATCGTGTGGGCTCAACTGGAAGATGGTGTGCAGAAGCCTGCAGATAGATCCATGTCTATGGCCCACACAAAACGCAAGTTCAAATGAATCAAAGACCTCAACATAAATCCAGCCAAACTGAACCAATTAGAATAGAATGTGTATGGTACCCTTGAAGAAATTGGAACAGGAGTTATATTCCTGAACATAACTCCAGTAGCACAGACTCTGAGATCGACAATTAATAAATGGGACCTCCTCAAACATAGAACTTCTTTAAGGCAAAGGACACAGTTGACAAGATAAACGTTACTCCCTAGACTGGGAAATTATCTTCACCAATCCTACATCTGACAGAGGGCTGATCCTCAAAATATGCAAAGAACCTAAGATACTAGTCACCAAAACACCAAATAATCCTATTTAAATATGGGGTACAGAATGGAATAGAGAACTCTCAATAGAGGAAATCAAAAAGGTTAAAAGACACTTAAGAAAGTGCTCAGCATCCTTAGCTATCATGGAAATGCAAATCAAAACAACTTTGAGATACCATCTTACTCCTGCCTTGCTGCAGACTGCTTAGTGGGTAACAGGTCTGCATGGATATCAAGACTCAGATGACCAGGTCAGGAGTGGCTTCGGCTTGACAGACAGACACAAACACACTTGAGGAGGTTTGTGAATTGCTGCATTTTTTTCTTTTCAGGGTCGGGCTTTCATGCAGAAAGTTTAAAGAACAGATCTTTAGCCACAGTTTAAAGATTTACAGGCATACTCTAAAGGCATCAACAATTACTCTGAACATGAGATTGTAAATACATCTAAGCAAATGTGTAGCCGGGAACCTCTGTTTATTTTGGCCTGTTTGTGGTCAGCATATCAGAGATTTGATTTGTTGAGTTTAGAGATAATCACAGGCAAGTGGAAGGAATTTGTAGTCAATTGTATTGGGGGTCATGTTGGACAGGAGGCAGAGGGAACTGGGATTCATATGCAAACACAATTATTTCCAATTTAAATATATTAACAACTCAAAAATAATAATAATAATAAATGAAAGCCTGACAAAGTGCTTTACATTCCATGAATTTAGTTTTGCAATGGAGGGACACGCCTTTATTCCTCCTCTAGAGAGTCAGCCACAGTAGATCACTGTGAGTTAAAAGGTACCCTGGTCTACAGTGAGAGTTTCCTCCATCATAGCCAGGACTCTCACTCACTGAAACCCTATGTCAGAAAAATAAAAACTCAAAACAACCAGATGGAAGGATTAGTACATAATGGGCACTAAGGACAGTTTGGCGTCGCAACAGCTGATATGAAAATATTATCTCCTTGCTCAAATGCAAGTAGAAGAGACCAGGTTCATCTATCCTACTGGTAGCATTACCAAACCAGCCAAACACTACTGAGACCCCACATGTAAGTAAGGCATAGCTGACCCAGGCACCTTCCAGATACTGAGAAGATGGACAAGGAGAACAGTATAGATAGTAATCATATGGTAGTGTAGCCTAAACCAAGGGTGACCTATATTACTTGGGTCTATAGATGGTGTTCCTGAGTCAGGGTCAACTCAAAAAGAAAATATCGACTAAGGCACATTGTAACCAAACCCTTTTCCCTGTTTCTCTCACTGCTGACCTTATAGAAGTCCTGGTTTCTAGGCTCCTGTCTGGGGATCCACAGGGTACTGACTCTGTATATCAGAGTCAGTAACTTTTGTAACTCATCTCCTTCTAGAAGGCTGAATCACTCCCAGGAGCTCTGCAGTTATAAACAATCACCAGGAAGAAATAATTCCTTAATTTACTCTGAGATCTGCCATGGGAAATGGCAGGGTTAACGGTCCCCTCTCATGGCCCAGGTTTGCACTGCCAGGCTCTCCATCAGAAACATGTCCTCTGTTGCAGGGTCCATGCACTGTGCCTGCTCTGCAGCTTCTTCCCAACACTTCTTAGCTGGAGATCTTTCTTGTCATCAGGAACTCTTACCTCACATCTAGCCATATCATGGAGGGTCATATAACTAACTTATATGCCATCATAGAGCTGGTAGCTGATGGTAACAAAGGTATATATTCATAGATAAACACGGATTTGAACTCCTGGAATCCAGTTTCTGAGAGGAAGAAGTTATAAGAAAAGGGGTCAAGACCATGCTTCAGAAACACAGTCAGGTGTCCTGAACAAGGGGGAGCTCATGAACCCCCAGACTGATAGTTGGGAAACAAGTATTGAACTGACTCAGAACCCCTGAACATGGGCCTCAGATAAAAGGCCTGGGCAGTCTAAGGGACCTCTTACAGTGGAATCAGGGATCCCTGGGGCATGAATAGTCCTTGGGAACATATTTCCCATGAAGGGATACTCCCTTTGCCTAAAGAGAGGGACTGTACTCTACTCCAAATGACTTCATTCGTGATGATGATCTATGCTGGATGGTATAACGATCCCCATGGAGTGTGGGGAATGGGACAGGAGGTGGATTGGTGGGCATAGAGGGAGGAAGAGGAAACTGGGATGAATATGGCAAATAAGGAAAAATTGTAAAATATACACATTTAAAAAAAGGTATTTCCTAGGTGACTTGTGTGTTTATAATTGATGTTTTATTGAAAGAAAAACAGAATCAGATATCTAAGGATTTTCATATTTCTTTTATGAAATGATTTATTAAATTATGTTGTTACTCAAGTGCATAGAGCAGTATGGGTATATTTCTTAATAATTTGGTTCATGTGACCAATTCATACTGCATATCTATAGATACCATATATTAGGTGTAGCTAAAATCACAGCACCATGGATACAGAATGGATATTGATTTAATTATAAGTGTGTATCCATGGACTAGTTTTGCTGTCCATACTAAAAGCCACCAATTGCCTGTGTGGTCCTGCCTGGCAGAGAACTGTCTATGTAGCCCATCCTGCATGGAACTTGCAGAAACCTACTTATACATGTGATATTTGGGTATATAGGAGTGTAACGCCACACCTAAATAAAGAACATGGAGTCATGTGTGAAGAATGGCAATTTGCTCTTTTATTCATAAATACATTTTTGTCAAAAGAGGCTTTAAAATGGCAGTCAATAAAGTGTTAATAGTCTTAACAAATTTTGAAAAACAATAACAAGAAGAAAAAACATTAAAATAACATAACTATAATAAAAAAGGAAAATGTAAATCAAAAACTACAGGAAAACTTGTGATGAACAGGATTCTCTTGCAAATTATGAAAAAACAATAACACGAACAAGAAAACATCAAAATACCAGAACTGTAACAAAAAAGCAAAAATGTAAAGTAAAAACTAGGGGAAAAATTGAGATAAGCAGCATTCTCTTGCTAGAGTTTGAAAGGCACAGACCTACAGCCTGTGTATGGCCTTACAAGGAAGGTTTTCAAGATGAGTGCATCAATTCCGCCCTTGATTCTAAGGAGTTCAGTACATGGTAGGGATGGCGCTCAGCTGGTGGTTCTTGCTGTAGCAGCTCCTTCTGCAAGAGACTCTCATCCTTGGTTGTTTCCCGTTCCAGCTCAGGCTGTTGCCATGTGGACCTGGAAAAGAAAATTAGTTAAGACCCAGGCCAGGACTGAACCTGCTATGTCATATTCAAGCCCCTCCCTCCATCTGCTGCAGTTCTTCATAAGTCAAAATGAACTTTTGTCTGATGCCATTGTTGGTACCACTAAAGAATAAGGAAAAAAAAAAAAAAAAACCTGGACATGTAACTTTTCCCAGGTCTAAACTCATTTTATGACTTAAACTAAGCCCAGTGTTATTTACATTCAACCAGAAATAGCAACTTCTGCAGTTCAGGCATATCATTGTGTAAATAAAAACAGCATATTAATGCAATATTCCACAGCATAAGAGCAATATACTAGTTACACTTAATAGGAATTGATTGAGCACATTACACAGATCTGTATTGTGGAAATCAGAACAAGGTCATTAACTTAGATCGATTGTCATATTCAGGAGGAAAATTGAACATAAACAGCACAAAAGATAAATCCTGACATGACAGAGAAGCATTTCTGAGAAGTGTCCCTGTGAACACAGGCCCTGGCTGTGACCAAACAGCAACTTGTGATAGTCTTAGTACCAGACCTAAGAAACAACTTCCAGACTCTCTTTGCAGGTTGGTGAGAGAACTATACCAAGAATGTTTTGATAGTGCCTGTAGCTGAGGCATAGCTCATTTTAACCTGGAAAGTACTTAACCATCTCTACCAAGAGAACAATTTGAAAATAAAATGGGATAGTGATGGGGAGAGTAGTGTTCAAAGTTGAGTATCTCTTCCCTATAGCTGAGGTTCATAAATAAATTTATCAACCTGGAAATGTACACACTAAGTCCCAAAACTTGGCAGGCTGAGAAAGACAAATCACTGTTACTTCAAGAAAATACTGCTGAGAAGATAGAGAGGTCAGAACACAGGAAGGGAGACCCAATTCTATGAACACACTGATATCAAACATATTGTTTACTGGATAGATGCTCTTGTTGAATGAATAGCACATTTATCTGATATTGGATTTCTGTGGTTGTGGCTGAGAATCATGCATGTAAAAGGAAGCCCATAAATGATACAGATCCCGGGTCCAGGGGACACCCAAGGCTCTACCTGTCCTCCACAGCCACAGTTCTTACCTCATCTGGGAGACATCAAAGTGATGTTGCAACTTTTCTGACAAATCCTTTATCCGAATCACCATCTCCTTCTGCTTCAGTAGGACATCAAGTCTTTCCTCCAATCTCTTGAGTTCCTGTTCATTGGAAGATTGTTTTCTTAAGGAGCGTTACACACTCAGAACTCTGTGCTTAGAATCCTAACTATCCTGGGGCTGTAATGGATTATGCCACTTAACCTAGCATCTGTGAAGTGAGGCAGGCAGATGTCTGTGAAATTGAGGCTAGCCTTGTTTACAAAGTGTGTTCCAAAATAGGCAGACTAACCCTGTCTTGAAAAAGAAAAAGAATCTTAACTATCATAATGAAAAGTTCATCTGTAATATGTTGGTGACCTCCCTCCTTCATTGGACTGAAGCTTCAGGCAGAGCATCAGACGTAGATAGCCAATAATTTAGTTTCAGGACAGTCTAACTTCCCTGAAATTATTGTTCATAGACAATTAATTGAATATCTGGATGGCATGAGTAGGTAACTGGCAATGAGCATGATTGAATAACATAATGTTGAAAGTATAGATGGGTGGACAGGCAGACAGGCTTCAAATGTCCAAATGGTCCCAACCTTCATCTGTACCATCATGCTATCCCCTACCTGTTGTTGCTGGATTTTCTGGTCACTGTTTTCTTCTTTGTTTTTTGGATCAAGTTCAAATCCTCCAAGTGGTGTTTCAGCAGGACCCACTCCTCCTTCAGTTTCTTATTCTCCTGCCTCAGCATGTCTACCTTCCTTTTCAGCTGAGTTGCTTCCATCATGAGTCGGCTGTGCAGACCTCTGGAGACACACTCTGCATAGTAAGGCTGTTCCAGCTTTCTACTGACACCCCAGAGTCCAGGAACCAACTCCCAGATAGGACTCACAGTTCCAAAAATACATAGCCAAATTTTGATACAGCCTTGACAGCTCCACTCCGGAGATTAAAATGTGAGGAGACATACTTCTACAAATGGTCAAACTACAAAGGAGAACTGGTATAGCCAAAAACGATCCATATACTTTCAATATAAGGTGGATAGCCCTTATTGCCCTTAAGGGAACATGGTAAGGGGAAACATCAGGATTCTTGGACAAATACCCTCCAAGTAAAGACAGAATACTCAAGGTGAGTATCTACAGGCTCCATATCCACCAGATTTCTAAAACCTGAGTGAGCTACAGCAGCCCAAGGCTGTCTGGAATTCCATTCATAGTGCAAATACCTATTCTATATAGAGCATCCTATGACTCATGCACAGAGGTAGCAGTGGCTACCAGTATCTGTCACAGTTATCTAACTGAGTCCAAGAGGCACAAGTACGAGAGCAGCTGGCTACAGCTCTTTATTGAGGGGCAAAAATCCTAGAATCAGTGCTTACAACTTTTCTGTCAAGGGAAATCATAACACAGATAGAATGTCATTCCAAAGCCAATGGGGTCTATGCCAAGATGTGCACTTACCGATAGAAGACTGTCTCCTTGGTAAGCTCATGTAACTTTTCTGATGCCTCCGTTTTCTCCTCTTCAAAGATCTTTAGTTCCCACATGACCCGATTATACTCTGACTTCAATTTTTCATAAAATTTATTTGGCTTATGGTAGGGTCTAGAAACAGGAGGGAAGAACCCCATGAACACAGGCCTCAAGAATCAGGTGACCTCAGTTTGTATCCTGGTCTTGCATAAGCCTGTGGATGCCACATTCTGCTACAAAGTGATGGGATCTCTTGGTGCTTTCAAAACTAGTATCCTTTCCCTGGTTCAGTTGTTTCTGTGAGTTCAGATGGAATGTGCCCTGGTTTCATGAGTTCACTCAGCAGTCCTAGACACTCGATCAAGCTCTCTGTTTTACCAGTAGTCTATTCCAAATGTTGGAACATACCAGATATCGCACTGAGTTTTTTCCTGTTTTGAACATAGATTAAATGAACAAGGTGACTTTCACTGAAAAGTAACAGCACATAATTCATGGTTTGCTACCTATATCAGGCTAGCTCTACAAACTTCCCAAAAGATTGCTAGGTGCATCTATGGTGAGAACTTTAGAGAATAGATGTTTAAAGTAGGGCTCAATGACTTCAGCAGTATCATAGCCTAGAAAGTAATGCAGTTGAACTCTAAGGTCCCAACACATAGCCCTATATCCCAGATTGCTTGGAGACACACAACCTTGAAAATGCATGTGTGAATGTATGATGGAGAGAAACTGAGGAAAAAAGGAGAGAGGGAGAAAAAGACAGGTAGGGAATAGATAGAGAAACAAAGAATAAAGAATTGAGAAAACAGAGAAAAGAGAGCATCCACAATCAGATTCAAAAGAAAGTCATGGAGCACTGTGGTTTAAATCACAAAACTAGAAAGAAACAATCAAGTGTCCCAATACTAACTGTACTACACTGGGAAGGGCCAAGTAGGAACATGCCTCGCTAGCTGCTCCCAAGTGCTTCCAGCACACAATCATCTGCCAGGCAAGATCAAACACTCATCACAAACTCACAGTACCTATTATCTCCCACAAGCCACCACCTCTCAGGGCCTTTCCAAAAGCATGTTGGGAACCTGTACATTGATGCCACAATTCCTGAGTTAATTGACTTATACCACAACCTCTGGTTTTCATTTAGAGAATGCTGTGAAGTTAGAGTAAATATCTTACTCCATCCAAATATCAGGTCTGCCTCTCCACTGAGAAAAATTAGGTCATGTGATGGTACTGTGTCACTGTGGAGGTTCAGCATTCTAGAAGCACAGAAATTTATTTAAAAAAAAAAAAACGAGCAGAATTTGTTTATTTTTTTATAAATAGCATAATTTGTTGTCCATAAGCATACAGGTTCAACTCTCCCTAGCCCCACACCTACACCCTATCTACAATCTAAACATATCTAGTACCACTGCATCTCAGCTCAGAAGGAGACAAGCCTCCTCTGGGCTCAAGCAAAGGACTAAAATCCTCAACTTTCACCAAGGCTAGTCCAGGTATTCCAGTATGTAGAAGGGGTTCCCAAAAGCCAGCTAAGCTCCAGAGACAGGTCTTGATATCACTGCTAGTACCCCAAATTGAGAACAACTTAAACTGCAGTCACACACACAGGTAGAGGGCCTAGGTGGGCTCTATGGTGTTTCTCTAATTGTTCTTCCAGAGTCTATGAGTTCCCATGAGGTAAGGTAAGATGTCTCTGTGAAAAACAAGACCTTAAAAGAAAGCAGGAGAGTGTGATAGTGCAGACAGCCCTGTGGAGTCTAAAAGGATGGATACCTGTTGTCAACAGTTCCTTCACTGATGAAGAGCAGGCGATCACGCAGCTCATTTCTGTGGTTTGTCATCAGCTGCAACTCCGAGCTCAGCCTCTCAATTTCCTTCTTCACTTGTTTCTTGGGCAAGAGTGTTGACTGTGATGATGACTCTGTGGCAGCATCTATGAGTAGATGAACTCAAGTGAAATTATATGTTGACATATGGAAAGGCATAGAGAAAGGAGAGACCACTCAGAGGCTGGAACAGAAAGATCATGTGACAATATATCAATTTTGAACCGGGTGAGAAGCCCCATAGGTGGAAATGAGCTCTCACAACACTCTGTAAAAATGTGGTTATTTAAACATTTAGGGTTTTCATCTACCTTTCTACACATGTTCCAAGTGAACAAAAAGACCACCCTTCAGGATTACAGTGGTGCAGGAAGCAACACGTTCCAGAGCCCTATTCCCTGGCTGTGGTTTCAGATGCCAGGAGAATTGACAAAATACACAAAACCCAGGTGCTGTGAGGTTTCAAGTTCTCCTTCCTATTATTCCAAGCCCATGTATGTAGATTAAAAAATCATGCATTAAGCCAAATGGTCAAAAACATAACCAAGTCACACTACCACACTGACGGCACAGAAACATGGAACCTACTATTTAGGAGCTTATTGCTGCCCTGATCACATGACTCTGACAGTTGTTAACTTACACTGGAGTATTGCCTGCCACCCTCGAATGCTAACTCAATCCCTATAGATGCCTCTCAGATAAAGATTGCTACTGGAGTTCTGCTGAACAGCCCAGGGACAAAATATGTTTGAAGAGTGCTCTTTTCTCTGCACGGGACTAGTGTCAGTAATTCATTAAGCCTAAAGGAACCTGCTGAGGCTGAAGTTCAGTGATGTCTGTCCTAAGCTGGAAGCACATTGTTCTCAGCCTGCCTACTGCTAGCCTCCTCCTCTTCCCACATTACAAATCCAAACTCCAAACCCCGGTTATGTAAATACTAGGTGTTCCCAGCACAACAGACTTGCTTTGACAGGTTCTGGCTCCAGAAACAACCACTTTACTGGAAGCCCCAGCTCAAGCCCACCACCTTCACAAACTGCCCCATCTCCTAGCACTCACTGTGCCTACGTGAGGTCCACTTATTTGTTCCTGTTTTATTTTGAGGCCTATCAGCAGCTTCTTTCTGTCTATCTCTTGCCTCTGGATGTTCTCTATTTTCTCTTCCAAACAGAGACCTCAGTCTTGACAACATGGCTACTGATATTACCAACAGGCACTGAAGGACTGCCGTAAAGGCAGTTGGTGTTGCTACAACACTGATGACATCATGGAGCTTTCCAGGATACAACAGAATTTCAAGGGAAGGGACTAATGATGTCATGGGGAATAGCCTTTTCAGTCCTGCTAATTATTTCTCCATAAATAAACCAGAATCCCAGGTTTCCGTTCCAAGATACTCTCTTGGAAAATGTGCTAAGGCATTCAGCACATCCTCCTTATAGAGCCAAAATTTCCTTAGCTTAATTGGAAGTCCCATAGTACCCTCGTACCCTCCTTATTGAGAACTGAGCTTGACTTTATAAACATTAAAGAAGAATGTCTCATTCCTTCCTCTAATTTCCCTTTATTCATCAGTGTGAGAAGCCATGTTGGCATAAAAATTGTTGCAGAAAGATCAACTTCTTCATAACAAGTGTTTGAAAGCACATTCATGAAGAGCCTGCATGACGGCTTACACTGTGGTATTGGACTAGGTTGCAGCCATGGAATCCATGTGCTTAATATCTGAAATTGCCCCAGGGGTCCTAAGCAGATAGAAAATGGAGCCATCATGTTGCTGGGAAAGTGTGATGACCTATTGGGACAGGAACCTGACATAGTGATCCATCAATAATTGAGCCCACAGGCTGAGTGTGGGGATGTGCTCTCTGCATCAGACAATGAAGCAGTATTAGTTGTAGGCCTCTGAGTGTCACAGTGATATTCTCTGTGATAAGGAATAAAAAAGGAAACTGGAAAAATAAAAAGACTTTGTAGCACTGGTGGTATTTGGAGGTAGGGACATCAAAAGGAGACTTGGTGAATCTCACCACTTTTTGTTAGCGAATCAGTTACTACCATGGCCAGTTCTTACGAGAATGGATTTAGCTGAAGAAAAATGTGCACATGTCAAGACTGAAGAACAGATGGCTGTGGAAGGAGCGGATTGAACTGCAAGAGTCCTGTGAGGAGGTTAAAGAGGCTCTTTAAGGAGAAAATCTGTGACCTCCATGCTGAGCAGCATCAGGTAGGCTTAGGCAGCAAGGACAGGCTGCCCCCTCTCAAGTATAAACTGAGACATCCATGTAACCATCTGCACACCCATCCAGACTACCACCCCATTCCATCCAATCGTTCAATTCTGTGCACATTCACACGTTACTCTGGAGAGTTATTCTCTTGTAAGATGCTGGGATATTGGAAAGCCAACACTCCAGCTCTGCTAGACGCTGTAGTCCATTGACAGATATGAGTCAAACTCATATCAGACTTTATGTTAGGAAGCCTGCCATGCAGGAAGTTATTAGGAAACAACACAGATATTTCAATGATGAGGTCAGCTGTCTGTGGCCAATGTGATTTGCGGGGATTATGTGAGGTCACAGGTAGGAAGCTGATTTAAAGGAAGCGAGCCCAGTGTTAGTGCTAAGTGAGCCATTCTCAAAGTCTTAAGCTCCTCCTTCTCCTCTTCTTCCTACTCCTCCTCCCCCTTTTCCTTCTGCTCTTCCTCCTCCATCTCCTTCTGCTTCTTCTTCTTCTTCTCCTTCTTCACAGTAGCTTTGATGCAGCCTGCCCTAGAATTCACTCTCTATTTCAGGCTGGACTGAAACTCAGAGATCCACCTGTCTTTGTATCCCACCTACTGGGATTAAAGACATGTGCTCTCCCACCCAGCATGTTCTCTTCCTTTTCCCAAACTTTTTGGTCACACTGACAGAAACCTGACTTGTCATTTACCCCTTTTGCTGTGAGTTTGGAGGACATTTCTCATATTCTGGAGGTGACTGGATAACCATAGATGTGGGAAGATTTTAACCCACTGAGGGTTAGGGTGACAGATTTGATGCTACAAAAGAACATTTTCTCCAATCACCTCAAAACAGTCTGACTATGCTGTGTGCTCTCCTAAGGATTAATAGCAGCATTGTAGGCATAATTCACCTGTTCACTCACCATGATGTTCTCTTCAGTTTTTTCAGCTCATTTTTGATTTCTATTGTCTGCGTATGATTGATGCAGCCGTGTGTAATAGTGTACAATGGTGGGTAAGTCTGCAGGCTACATATGAAAACTGGTATTGTAATGTCTTGTTCACTCCTGTATTCCTCTGAGTTCAGGTCTTTCAAGCAATATGAAATTTTCTGCCTTGGCTCTCTGGATGCCAGAACTCTTTGACTCCCCTCTCCTCCAATGAGCTCCTTCAGTCCTGTTTAGTCTCAAGTAATTGTTACAAGTTTCAATTACTCAGAAAGAGAGGAAGAATATAGTAGCATATTGTCATTTATTTACTTTTATTGATTTGGTATTAATGTGGTTTTAAATAAATAAAAATTTAAACAATACAGCTATTTAAAATGAAAAGTAGACTTCTTTCCTTTCACTGCACAGGGCTAACACCACAGGAAATGTCTGGCCTCTTTGGCCTCACAACACTGATTTCCACAGTGCATCTCCTTGCTGACATTGTGCTGCAACTATATCCTGTGCATGTCTATGTCTTAGCACAGATTCCTCTCATAGCTGTGCAGAGTACTGCAATCCAGAAAAGCACTGCAGGTGACATCACTGGGCTCCTTATGACAGACATTGGAGCTGAATTTATATTATATATATACTGTAATCTGTTGAGACCTTCCTGGGAGTTGGCCATGGGTCGCTTTCTTTCACCTGAGCTGTCAATGTTTAGTGACAGCTCTGTAGGGTGTATTCCAGAGCATATGATGGGTTACTTGAAACCTGTGAGATCAGTGAATGTCAGCATAGATAAAGTTCACAGAAAGAAACGTTAAGTACAGCCAGGGTAGCAGAGCCTTGCTGAGTATAAGAGCCTTGCAGACAGCATAGAGGACTGACTACCTCTGCCTGCAGCAGAAAAGATGATGCAAGACATCAGACCTCTCCCTGGCCATGCTAGCTACAAAAGTGTGTGTGGTGTGATGTGTATTTCTGTGCATCTGTGTGTGTATTTATGTATGTAAACTCCTCTCTGTGTGTGTCTGCATGTGAAAGATGGCTATTTCTTGCAGATTAGAATGTGTATATATATGTGTCCATGTGTGCGGAAGTGGTTGAGGGAGGTGTGTATACCCATGTTTCCTGTATATGTATTGGGGTGTTTGGGGGTGATTATATGTGCAAGCTTTTGTGTGTGTGGATTTGTAAATTCCTTTGTATATTTATCTGGACATTTGTATATTTACTTACTCATGAAACATCTTTAATGATGATGGAGGCCAACTTTATTGAGAACATGTTGTTGCCACACACATGGAATCAAACAGATATTCTATGCTGCTGTCCACCTTTTGGCCTGTCCAACTAGCTCTCTAGAACAAAAGGAGAGTAAAACAGCTATAACTGAATCCTCATTGTAGAGATTTTCTCATTTCCTGAGGTCATTGCTTTTGGTCAACAGTGAGTCAGCCTGATGTGAAGGGAGATATTTTTCGGGGACGTTGCTCTACTTGGAGGGGTTGGGGGTGGTTAACTATCATCCTATGGTCCTGTGTTTAGGAACATTCCCAACCTGCACATCCTGGGGAACTTCTTAAGCAGAGTTGTCTAAAGGACAAGACCCCAAAGGTCCACCTGTCTGTGCATTAGTTTTACAGGATAGGCACCTCAACGACTGAGCTGTCTGTCTCTCATGCCCACTGTGTTCTCCTAACTTCCAACAAAAGTTAATCTTCTGAATAGTACCCGTGGGAATTGCTCCTTAGCATTAGCATGGAACACTAAACATGTTACTGCATTAAAAAGTTCTTCTATATGTGCATACATGTGCTTGTGTGTGTTCATGAGTTTATGGCTGTGTGACCCTCCACTGAGAACACAACCTTCTCATGAACAGGGAGAAGACAACATGGATGAAAGACTGAAGAACCCGTTGGAGCAGAAAGAGCTGGTCTCCCAGCAAAGAAACTTGGAAAAAAAGCTGCAGCATCACCAATCAATACCTCTGCTCTCAGGTAACAGCCCAAGCTAGGAGGAGCAGTTAGAACCATGTACCTGGATTGAGTCTTTCTAGGGATTTTTGCCATCTGGAAGGCTATCAGCCACAGCCAGGGAAAGAACAGCTCAGGGTATTGTGCTTGCCCAGTCATCAAGAACTTCATCAGGAAATACTATGTTTGATTCTTAGAGTTTCTGGGGATTGTGTACCCCTTACTCCATTCTGAACTGTCTAGTACATTGTTAGTACCAAGTTGGCTGTGTCACCCCACAAATCTCCCTGTGTAGGGAGAGGGTTAGGTGTGAAGGACAGTGTATGCTCAGCCACTTTATTTCCCTCCAGAAAATCACATTAGAGAGAAGTTTTTACCTGTGGATGGACTTGCATGCAGCCCACTCCTACTGATTACAGGCTCTCTGCAGTGTGCATCCCTTTCCTGTGAAAGAATTTTTCTGGCAATATGATTTAGTGGTTGAGGAGTTGAGCAAGAAAGGTTTCTATGCTGTGGGAATAATTTGAGCCTAAACTGCCATGCTGTGTAGGTTCCCGTAGAGGGCATAAATTCAGTTTCCCAGGTTGCTCACATTTACCTGGTGAATTCACCTTCATAAGGACCACCCATATCTGTCTGACCTCTTACTCAAACATTGGAACAGTGTTAATATTTTTCCCCAAAATAGTCTATCTGGACAATTGGAGAAATGTGCTGTTCTTTTCTTGTCAATGGTATAGTTCTCAGTTCAACATCTAGCAGATTGTTAAAACTGAGAGAAAAAAAAATCTTGCCCATGTGCACCTTGACCCTTCTCCTTTGGAGGATGCAGAGAATGACCGCAGCTGAAAGACTGGTCATGCTGCACTGTCCATTTAAATAGAGCAGCTTCAGGCTCAATAGCCCACATAGCAGGTCCCCACCAGGCCTGTTCCCTAACTGACTTCCTCCTCTAGGTCAGAAGATCTCCAATCTGAGGTGGAACAGATCACAGCACAGGAAGACAGTATCCTGCAGACAGAGCTGCTGCAGCCAGCAAACTCAGCCTCACAGGTCAGTGAGCCACCCTTGAATCCTAACCCTGGAACCATGGCGACTGGGGGGTGAGGTCTTTTGACTTTGTCTTCCTCTATGTGAATAGCCCCTGGTTTTGCCAAGCTTATGGCCCAATCTGGCTGATTCTGGGATTCATTGCCTTTCCTTTCCTCCTCACACAGCTCTAGAAGGAAATGAGGAGGCCAAAGAAGCCACCAACAACTTGGACCCATGACATTGGCACCCTCGGACCAAGAACTCCTCAGAAGACACCGTGCAAAGCCCTAAGAGGGCATGGCTATACTAGCTTTGAAAAGGCTTTTTGCAATTTGTGACTGACTTCCTACCATGTTTTCATGACCAACAAAAGGCTGTAGATCTGTGCCACAAAATATGCAGAAAGATTAAGTTAATTTTTTTTTTTAAATTAAGCAATAGGTTTAGGTTAATTTGGGGGGGTGTTGTTCACTTTGGGTTTTTCTGTTTGTTTTGTTTACATATTCTATTTTACATTTTGAGGCTTTAATTTCATTTGTCTTTCTTTTGCTCCTGTTGTTTTGCTGTTGTGCTAAGGTTATTTATTTTTTACATGTGTTCCCTGAAAGCCGGTATTCAGTAAAATGACTGTATTTTTATTAATAAAATTGTGACTGCCCATTCTAAACTCCTAAGACCAATTTCTTTGGTCAGTATTGCTCTAGCTCCTGACTTTGTCTCGCCTTAGCCCAGCCAGGCTGATCTGGGTCCAACTGACTTTCCTTCTCTGATAGCAGCTCTTGAGGGAAAACTGAGGAGGACAAAGAAGCCACAGAAAACTTGATCACATAGTGTTCTCCACTCTAGAATAAAGGCCTCCTCTTCAGAAGAAGACATCCCCCTCAAAGCTGTGAACTCACCAGTGAGGCAAATAGCAACACACCTCCATGTGATCTGCCCCAATCTTTTCTATGGGTCTGTTGACTTAATTCTCCTGAAGAAAAGAAAGTATCAAAAATGAGCTTGAGATACAAAAATCTGAAACAAGAATTACTGAGAAACCCTGACATTCACCAGCATGAGCCCTCTGTGAGGAGTACAACAACATGAAGGTAGGGCTATTGGTGAATAAGAGTTTTTCTGTCAGTTCAATGTCGATGGCTTTGGCAAGCTGACTGAGGCCTCAACCATCCACATGTGGTGGGAATTCTGTCATGGAAGAAAACTGTGTTGATACTCAGTTGTTCCAGGCAAACAGATTTTTTACTTTTAAGACTAGTATCTTTGCTCATGTATGGTTTTTCACCCCTGTAACCTCAGAATCTCCTTTAACTCCAGAACTCAGGTTTCCAGCCTGGGCTACATAGTTTGTTCCCAGCCAGCCAGGGCTACACAGGAGCATAGTCTTTGAATATTGATGGTATTGCTTAACTCTTTGTATATCCATTATCATTATGGAAAATGTATCCATACTGTATCCTTATTGTCATACATATACCTACCACTAAACTATAGCTTTCTGTATACACATTTCATAGAATGATCACTTGGAACAAATTAATGAGTAATACTCTATTTCTCTTATACCTCTCAGGAAATCCAAACATTTACTAAGGCAATATGGAAAAAAAATTAATGTGCTCCTTGCCACCCAGGCCGTAATATTGATGTCCTTCCTGGGCTGCTCTCAAGGGCCATGTCTTACTCCTTGGCCATGACAGAGTTGTAGGTGTCTGTGTTTACTCCTGTGACCGCTGAGGGCTTGCAGCTGCCTTCAATCTATGTCACCACCTGTGGCTGAGTTACCGTCAAAGGATATATGAAAAGCACTATGAAATAACTACTCTGAGAATTACCATCTATTTGTACTTGTTTAGCCAATGGCTTGGGCTTCTTATTTAGTCTCTCTCTCTTGTTGGCTAATATCTATTAATCTGTGTATCTCCTTTTGGCCTCATCATACTGGAGAATGCCCTAGCATCTTACCATTTTACAGATACATGGCATCTTTTCATTGTCTTTCTTTTCCAAGTCGCTATCTTCAGAATTTCTGCCTATCGAAATGTTGCCTGTCCGTTAATCAAAACAACTTTATTCATTAAGCAATATAAGCAATGCATATTTGCAACATACAGAAAGCCTCATTATGTGTTGATGTCAGTGGCTTCTGTTACCACTGAAGACAGGATAGGGTTGCACAGAGCTAAGCACACCCTTCACTGGCTGCATAACTAGGAAAAACTAGCCGCACCCTTTCCCAACTGCAGAACTCAGGAGAGTGTGTGCTGCATCTGGAATGAGCAGCACAGTAGAGCTAACACTTGCCAGCCATGCAGCAGAGGTGTCCCTGAGAGCAATGAGAGCAGAAGAGGTGAGTGTCTAAACCACTGCTTCTACCTCATGCTACAATTGGTAAGGGAAATGACCCCACCCCACCTGCACAAATATAACTTGTATGTGGTGCCCAAGTTGCCATCTGTGGTATAAAAACAGAAGAGGTGGGTCTTCTCATTAATAACTGCAGCAACTGGGAGAGTGTTCCTGGCACCTCACCTGGGCAAAACAGTAGAACTGGCACTATGTGGTCTGAATGAGTGGTCAGATGTAAGGTCATGAAAGCAAGAGGATTGGCCTCTCCTTTCTACTTGTTACACTGGGTGAGTTAACTGGGGCAGAGCAGAAAGCTTGCCCCAGTGGTGTAGATGAGGGAAAGATGGCAGACTAACTCCCTCAGGTACCACCCAGGCCCAGAACCAGGATTCTGATATATCCCACACAAACATCCTTTTCTCACTGAATTGATGGAGCGTGTGAATGGCTGGGTCATGCAATTCCAAAGCTACAGGTACACCATGACTGAAGGCATCAACTGGATTTCCAACAGGAGTCCCAAGGAGGGATAATTATATGTAGTAGAAGCCAAAGGCTTGAAACATTTACAAGACAAGATGTACAGACTAAAGAGTGTTTTGTGTGACACACTGGAACACAGTATATACTCCTTGCCAAGATATTTTTTTTTTATTTTGACTTGGTTTTTCTTTTAAATTTTGCTTTGTTTACTGGAGAGGTAGGAAAAGCAGAGAGATATTCAAGGGAGTGTGTAGGAGAAAGAGTGGGAGTGGGGTGCATGATGTGACACTATCAGAGAATCAACAAATTAGAAAATTAGGAAAACCAGAACTATCTGCTTTGGTTTCCTTAAATATAACATCAATGATAATCACATAGCCAACAGAAGGAATTCCAAGACAGATTAGGCATTGCTTTCTTTTTTGGTATGGTTGGTCTTAAATAGGCCTTGGTGTACTTTTTTAAAAGTAATTCATTTCTTATATTTATAGGTATGGGTGTTCAACCTGCTGAAGGCCTACACACTTCATGCATGCAATTTTATGAGAGGCCAAAAGAAAGCCTCAGATTCCACCTGAAACTGAGTTAATGATGAATTTTAGCTGTTATATTGGTCCTTTGGCAGGGAAACAAATACTCAAAATGGAAGAGCCATATATACAGGATGTGCACTTAACTTTTGTCTTGCTAGTCATGTGTGCTGTATTTGTTGGAGTAAATCATGATCAACCAGAGAGAGAGTTTTATGAGACCAAGGGAAAAATAGATGTTGTAGTTTGGCTAATTGTCTTAGGATGCCAGACATCCATGGAAGGTTTTCATGGATTCAAGATCCTGCTCTAGAATCACTTATTGTCAGGGTTGAACCAAATCTCCCACATCTCATCCTGGATGACAATTCAGATTAGCATCATCTGATGAAATGCAGAAGTGAGAAGACCCTTCTGGTGGTAGAGTTGGGCTCAGGAATAATTTTTGATGTTTGTTCTAAGCATGTTGGGAAAAAGCTTCAGATTGTCTAGCCAGAGTGGATGAAGCCTGCGAAAAACCCTCATGCCTCTGATGGAGAGTTTGTCCGTCCAAGTCCAAGGAGAGGTATTATTGATTGCCTGTCCATTAATCAAATAGATCTCAGAATATACTATTTTACCACAATAGATCTCAGAATATACTAAGGAATTCTTTCTTCCAAATGAGCGCTATATTCTTGTGCAGCTTCAATGAACCAGATCTGACTTCTGAGACTGACAGTGAATCAGAGAGTTAATGTGTAGAGGAAGTAATTCCACGGGTCCCCAACTGGTGCTGTCAAAGCAGGAGCAAAAAAATGTACCCTTTATGAATAAAGCACACACACACACACACACACACACACACACACACACACACATACATATATATATATATACATATACACGATATCAAATTCAGATACAAAGCTTATTCAATTTGATGGATGATATGATCAGCAGGAGCCATGGCTCAGAGAGAAAAAGATACCTGCTTCCATGCCTAAAGTCCTGAGTTCCTTCTCTGGTACTCACATGTTTGATGGAAAGGACAAACATTCAACAAATTTTCCTATGATTTCACGTGAATGGGGGTGCCTAGTCATGAACCACAAAAGCTAAGACATCTGACTTTCCATTCCTCACTAATCTTTGAATATGTCTATCTGATGCACTCATTTAATTATAGTATTGTATGTTCCATTTGAGAGATTTGGGACTTTTGCTCTTTTACTTTTGTCACTGAGATGTTATAGTAACTAAGAAGACCATCACCAAATCATCCTCTGAAGAAGAGGTTAAGAGAAAAGGGACATTGGTATTTGAAACATAGATGAGACTAAACTGTTCCATAAGGGCTACTCAGCATTCCTGGTGTATTATTCAGAACTCTAGCATAACAGAAGTTACAACATGAATGTCTACATGTATACAAAGGGGATTTATTATAATGACCTCCAGGCAGTAGTCCAACTAATAATGCCTGGACATGAATGGAAATTTCAAGAATCATGTAATTGGTCAGTCCAGAGTGGTGGATGTCTCAGCTGATCCTATACACTAAAATCCTAAACAAGTAAGCTTAAATGCCAGTGAAGGATAGGATATGTTAACAAAGGAAGACCAAGCAGGTAAAGATGAAAATTTTCCTTCTTCCATGTCCTTATATCAGCTTCCAGCAGAAGGCATTGTCTAGATATTGGGATTAAACATCTATATTAAAGGTGTGATTCCACCCTCAAAGATCCAGATTAGAAGGGGATCATCTTCAAATTAAACAGAAATCTCCCACAGGTGTGTCACTTTATTTTTGAGTTTTGGTTAGATTAGTTGTAGCCACATGGACAACTAAGAAGAGCCATCAGAGTAGCATACCCCTCTTTAGTAATAGTCTCAAGCAAATGTCTCCCTTAGAGTGTTAAAGGAAGAAATGACACTGTAATCTGCTACAATATCTACTCTGCCAACTAGACCCCACTGTTTACTTAGCTCTACTACTATATTTTTAAAATTTGATGTCTTGTATTCTATCTAAAATATTTTATCCTATTTTAATACTGTTATCCAAATTCATAAAGCACTCTTCAGACAGGGTTTTACATTTGTGCATCCTGACTCCCAGGGCCCTGGATAGAAGGACACTTTCTAAGGTGTTGTATACCCAATATCCTGCCTAACAAATATTT
The DNA here is from genome assembly GCA_030556225.1 of Cricetiscus sungorus. NCBI lineage: Eukaryota > Metazoa > Chordata > Mammalia > Rodentia > Cricetidae > Cricetiscus > Cricetiscus sungorus. The sequence goes on along the minus strand of JANBXA010000356.1, from coordinate 85,669 downwards.
ATAGTATGATTCATAACAGCATCAAAATTACACTTATGAAGTAGTAGCAAAATAAATATATGATTGTGGGGTCAACATGAACTGAAACTGTACTGAGTGGTCTTGGAAAGGTTGAGAACCAATGGAGAAAAGAGTTTTCCTGCTGCATAATTTCAGAGAGTTTAGTCTGTGGTTGCTCAAAAACATTCCTTTGGACTGGACAGCACAGTAGGGATGTATGGTGAGTGGGAGCTCTTTAACTCATTGATGACAGGAAGCAGAGACATAGAGACAGGAAGTGGCCAGACCAGACAAACTTATTGTAAACCCTATGTCACATATGCTGGGATATTTTCAAAAGAAACAGAATCTTTACATTCTCCCTACACTCTCTTCCTATTAAGTGAGTGGGATTTATAAAAGTATGAAGAGGAAACAAGAAAAAAGAACACTGATTTTAGGATGTTCAGATAATCTTGCATTAAAAAGAAAAAGAAAAAAACAAAAACAAAAAACAAAAACATCCCAGGCAATTTAACTAGGTAGCTCTTTTCTTTTATATCAGTAAAATGAGATGACTAGTGCACACCTAAAGAGTTTCACTGACAGTATAGAGCAAATTAGGAGTATAAGAATCACACATCTGGCATGCATGGAGCACACTGCAGATGTGTGATACATATGCTTAATGAACTTCAAGCTTCATTAATCCTCAATGTATCACCAATCTCCTTATTCAGGGAGTTAAACTGAAGGTGTGTTATAACAATTACGACGTGACAAACACTGCATCTCAAATCTAGTTCCTTCAAGAAGTAGATTGATCCATAATGTCTAGAGGTTCTTCAGTATTACAGATACTTAAAAAGAAGACTACTCAACAGTCACAGGGCTGAAGTTTCATTCTTGGGTAGCTGGTTACACTTTCAGAAAAGTCCTTGATAGCTAAAAGAACAAAAAACACAGGTGTGGATATAGTTTTACTCCCAACACCTTTGAATTTGTAGGCACTGCATACAACCATACATGATAGCCTGAAATAGTACATTGAAGAAGTGTGAAAAATACGGAAAAAAAATTCATATTTGCTTTCAATACCTCCTTTGTAATAGTCTGAGAAATTACACAAAATCTCTCAGGACATAAGAGACTCGACTTAAATAGTACTGTACTTAAATAGTACTGTAAACAGATAAACTGTCCTCAAAAGGTCAGCGAATGAGAAAGATTTGATAATTTCTGAGGCAGATTGGTAAAATCAAGAAGAGTGAATATAAGCTTGGTTAACAAAGCAGACTGCAGAACTCAGAACTGTAAAGTGTTACTGCTCATTCAGCAGTGCAGAAGCCAGCACAGGAGTGAGCTCTGACCCATTACTCACCTATTATTTGTGAAACACACCTCTAGGAGGCTGCATAGAAATACCGTACAGATGAAAGAAAATGGAACCCAGATACTGGGCAATGTATCTTATGGAAGAACTGGTCGAACCAGGGATAATTTAGGATTCCTAATTAGGTACAATCTTCCTGCTATTCATTGTTTCTAATATGCATGGACACGTAAGGGAACTCCTCTGGCAAATCTCAACTCTGCCTACTCAGAATAACAGAAGGAGCCCAAAAATAATCTAGTGGATTCCCAGGCCACATCCCAGCCCCAAAAAAATCTGAATTGGTAAGGGAAGGACCAAGGGATCACACATTTTCAAAGTTCTCTTGCACACATGATTTCAATATGTAGATGTCAATGAGGATTCCTGGAAAGTTGTGTCTGCACACAGATTGATTTGGAAAGCAGTGATGGGGAGAAGCTGGAACATTGCAAGTCAAGAGATTAATACCATAATTTGGTGAGTTTTAGACCCTAGACCAGACAGTCCTTGTCTATATCTATATGAAAATAATATCCTGTGATTAATAGATAAAACAGTTTTTTTGAATTTTATGAAGGTAGCAGACTACTGCCTTCCAACAAACCCAAAACTAAAAATATCATCAGAGGGTATTGGAGGTTTATAGCAGATCACCACTCATCTTACAGTAGCTACCTCTGTGACGTTTCCACCAATGTGTTTACAAGGTGTCTTGATTTATGGATTTCTATATTTTATTGCTTTAAAATTTCTTTATGAAACTAATTCTACATTGAAACAAGAATAACCACTCTGTGTTCCTGGGCTATGGTCACTGTCAAATTTGGCTCTAGCATCTCTTATTTCCTTTGAGACACGAGCTATGATTTCTTTTGTTTATTTGTATATCAACACAGCCAAAATTTAGAACCATAGGTTTGGTCCCGGTCAACACATATTTATAATTTTACACCACCACATTGCTTTGGAAATTAGTAACAACTCAAGAAGTCACATAATCATTAAATGTACTAATAATGCCTAAAATAAAATTAAGAAAACCTCTAATGCTTTTTTTCAATTGTGAAAACATACTTACAAAACTACACCATACATATATACACCTCCTTCTTGTTTTCTGTGTAATGCCCTGTGGAAATGCAGAGCACAACAGCAAATTATTTTTTCTAGAGCAGGTCTATGAACAGGTAGAGCTGAGCTCTGTTTGGAAGCCAAAAACATGCTGCTTTAGTGCATGCCTCAATGTACACCAGACTTCTCAGTTGATCTGGAAGAGAAAACCAGATTGTTTCAGACAATAAGGTGACTTTATAGCTCCAGAAAATCTGTGTATTGTTCACGCACTTTGATTGATAGTATTATATTGTAAGATAGGAAAAATTATAACAAAAAAGAAAACAACCTCTACTGGAACATAAACAAGGTAATCTACACTGGCTAAAACCTCTGAGAGATTGTCAGTTATAATCGCATACAAAAGCAATGGGAAACTATTCACAAAAAGGCAATCCATAGTACAGACTATAGATTAAATAAAGAAATTAACAAATAAAGAAAAAAAACCTACAACTAAATATTTAGCATCACAACTTAAAGGTATGAAAGACACACAAATATGAGAATTATAAAAGTACAAAATAATTGCTATTTAAGAAAAACTAGCATTAAAATTCAAGCACTCTTTGGCCTACAGAGGGAGTTTCAGGATTGCCAGAGCTACAGACAGAAACCCTATCTTCAAAAACCATAATGAATTCTGAATTCATTTTCTAATCAGATCAAAATGAGAACTACTACAAATCTGTATCACTTCTATTAAACCAAATGCGGCAGGCTCAAGACAATAAAACTCAGCAGGTATGACATCCTGAGTAAGTGTGCAAGACTTGGAAATGCAAATGGACGCCAACTCTCAAGACACACTGCTTCATTACCTTGTCATTACAATCTCCTAATTTCATCGATGTTTTAGTAATATGTGCTTGTAAATTAACACTAAAATTTCAACAGTCCATTCTCAGTAGCTGACAGAACAGCTAGAAGGATACAAGGAAATTGAAAATTTCAGAGACATCCAACAATCTGACCTTACCAACACACAGAATGTGAAGCAGGTCACAATATATTTTTTCTTTTTTTTGGATAAAGCTATTGGCCAGTTACTAGTGTTTCTTATTCCTTAGCTCTGTCTCAAATATTAACCCATTTCCATTAATCTAAGTGATTCCACGTGGTCTTATCTTACCGAAGAGTGGGTCCAGCCCTCTGCTCTATCAAGTCTCTACATCTTGAATCATCTCCTCCCTCTCCCTTATTCGTCCTTGTCTTCATCCTTGTCATCAAAGACCATAGAAGGATAATATATAAACTCTAAAAATGACAGAGACTACTCACTGCCTTTTCAGTCAACCAAAGTTCTTCTGTAATAATCTATCTTTAGTCTATAGGCCATAATGTGTCTGGCAGACTCCTCAGCAAAGTAAAAAACTTTCAGCTGTCTTGTCAGTCACTTTTCTCTGTGTCTTGTAGGCTGTCTGGCAGAATCTTCCATGAAGCAGGAACCCTGTAGTACTGTCCACCTTGTATCACCAGTCACATTTCTGTGTCTCCTGTATGTTCAGTGTATACAGCATAAAGTCAAACTTTCCAGACAAGAGCAGTATGTTGCCCAAATGGCTAGTTTTGCTATATTGGGAGTAAACTCCATAACAAGTTTCTTGGATGTCCATCCTCCTTTCTGACTCAGGTGGTGCTGCCAGGAGCAGTGTGCCTCACTGTTAAGAAGAACCCTAAACCATTTTAAATGCCATAGGTCTTTGAAAGTGTTGAAGAACACATATCCACCTTAAATGTATCTCCTTGTATCTAGAAAACCTAACTAACACTATGTTTTGACTACTATAGATAACTATCTATAATCTCTACTAAATTATACATTACATTTTAGCTGAGCTATATACACACAATACCTAAACAAGAGGGAAAATATGTATATCACAAAATTGACCTTAAATTTGTATCAATAAATAAAAATCCATTCCAAACACTGTATTTATTTCTATACCATAAGCCCTTTTTACCTTTAAAAAGAGATTGGTTGTGATCATTAACCATTTACAACCAACCCCATTTACATGAAAATAAACAATTATAGAAAATATTTGGTAATTTGTGGGTCATTCTTTTCAAACTGCCTCCTGCTGGTACGGGGTGCTTTCTTGGGGGATCCTAAGAAGACACAGAAATGTGTCTGCAAAGTTGTCTTGTCAAAGCTATTTTGAATGTGGCATCACCTGGGACATTTTCTTTAGGGGATTGCCAAATTTGTTTGGAGTGAATCCACCACTTTTTATTTTCTGTGAAAACAAAAATAGAAATCCTTTTCCCCAGTATCCTGTATTTAGACTTAAACTTTTAAATAAAAGCATTTTTAAAACATATAAAGTGAATTAATTTAGCATCATGGATAATCAAGTGTATGGTAGCAATTGCTGTTCCTTCCTTAGCAATTGAGCAATTTAAAGGCAACACAATAGCATACAGTATGCAGAATCTCTGTTGCTTTCCATCTTCTTGTAGCCCTTTTATTATTCCATTTCCTTACTACTACTTTTTTATTTATTGAGAAAGCATTTCTCAGTGTAACTTTATGTCTCCTGGAATTAACTCTATATACCACGTTCAATTTGTACTCACAGAGATCTGTTTGCCTCTGCCTCCCTAGTGCTGGAATTAAAGGCCTGTGTCACCACACCCAACTACTATCTTTTTTCTATTTGTTTCTTTTTCTCTTCAAAGTCTATGTATATTTTAAAACACATTGTGAACCTTTAGAAGTTTTCCATTTTAATTTTTTAAATTATTTTTTCTTATTTTATGTATCTATCCTAGAATCCTATTCCTCCCTCCCTCACTCCCATGCTCCACAACCCCCTTCCCAACCCATTCTACCCTCTCCACTCCACAGGGAGATGGATGCATTCCAAGTGGGATCAACAAAATCTATCAAGTCATTTTGGACTAGGCCCTCCCTCTTGCCTCCATGTAAAGGGAGTATTGCTCCTTGGGGAATGTGCTCCTAAAGTCTTTGGCCCACTAGGGATATATCCTGGTTTCACTGTCAGAGGTGCCTTAGACTGCCCAGGCCTTCTAACTGAGACCCATGTTCAGGAGGTCTAAGTCAGTCCAATGCAGTTTTCTAAGCTATCATTCATTGGGTTCATCAAGCTCCCACTTGTTTGGGTCAGTGTCTCTGTGGGTTTCTATAGCCTGGTGTTGCCCTCATTTTCTTATCCCTCTTCCCTCTCTGCATCTGGATTCCATGAGTTCGGCTCAGTGATTAGCTGTGGGTGTCTACTTTTGTTTCCATCAGCTACTAGATGAGGGCTCTATGATGGCAGATAAGTTAGTCATCAATCACATTACCAAGGCAGGGCATTTAAGCTAGATTTTCCACTGTTGCACAGAATGTTGGGGTCACCCTTGTAGGTCTCTGCACATTTCTCTAGAGTCAGTTTACTCTTCAAACTTATAATGGCTCCCTCTTTTATGGGTATCTTTGAAGACTCCCCATGGAAGGACTCACCATCCCTGGGGAGAAGAAAGAGGATAGGATGGGTATTGTGGGGGTTAGCGGAGGAGGGGAGGAAAGAAAATTGTGATTGACATGTAAAATCATTTTTGTTTAATTAAAATCTATAAAAGGAAAAAGATAATAACAAGAAACTGACATTGGTACAGTGTTTTAGTAAACTTCAATTAAGGTTTTGTGCTAATGATTAGCATTCAGTGTACTGGAAGGTACTCTGCAAGCTACCAGAAAAGAAAGGCAATCATTAATATGACCCAGTCACAACCTGGAGGCTGAAAACAGTTAACTGCCTGCAAGATGTAATGGCATAATAGTGAACTAATGCTTGACTGCATTTATGATTCACTCTATGAGATGGAACCTATATCTTACGGTGCTGAAGGGTCAATAACACAGGACTAGGTAAATCACAGATTAGGGGAAAGTCTACTATTATTATTTTGTTAAAGGAACATAGCAACAAAGTAACTAGTGAAAAACAATTGTACCTATAGATTAGTGTTCCATTGAGCCCTCATCAGAGAGGATTCTTACAGAAGGCAGAAATTAACACAGAGACCCAAACAGTACAATATGCAGAAGACTGAGAGATATTGGAACAGTTAGCCTAAAATACAGTAATTTCATCCAACCGAACCCTTAAGATTGGGGATGTATCAGGAAGAAGAGGTGGGAAGACTGTAAGAGCCAGTGGTGGTGGCTGACTCAAAAGAAACAGTGTTGTCTCAATACATGTGGACTCATGGAGACTGGGGAAGCATATACAAGATCAGATCAGATTCAGGTCTGTGCAGTCCAGGCCCTGAGAAAGAAAGTGGACACAGAAGTTATTGCAATTGATAGCAGCTGGCAAAGGGAAAGTTATTTTCTTCAAATAAGTGTCACTGCATAAATAAACCAGGGCAGCTAACCATGTCCAGGAGTGGATTCCAACACAAAATAAGGTCAAGGCTTTCTTTGCATTTGTTGCTGGTTTATTGTTAGTTTACTTTTTGAGGTGAGGGGACTTTTTTGTTTGGTTTTTCCTTACTATCTTTTGAGAGCAAGAGACAAAAAAAGAAAAGGTGGGTGAGTAGGGAAGTAGCAAATGTCTGGGAGGCCTTTGGGAGAGAAACCATGATCAAAATAAAACACATCATGAATGAGGTAATCTATATCCAGAAAGATAAACACTCTGTGTATTCCCTCATAAGTGGCTATTAGATGAAAAGCAGAGGATAATTAGTCTATATTCCACAACTACAGAGAAGCTAGGTAAAAAGAGGAACTATAAGAGGGATAGACTTGGAAGGGCCCATGAAGGTAAAACAGTTAAGATCGCCTGGGTAAACTTGGAAGGGAAAGAAGGGAGTAGATAAGGGATGAGAACATGAGGGATCAAGAAGACCAAGTTGGAAGAGGACCAGATGATGAGAGCGATGAAAGAGGTATCTTGATAGAGGAAGCCATTATGGGGTTGCTGAGAATCTTGGTGCTAGAGAAATTCTCAGGAATCCACAAGGAAGACCCCAGCTAAGATTCCTAGCAATAATGGTGTGGGTGTGTGAAGTGCCTTCCTCTTTGATCACATTAGTAACTACTCTAATTCTCATCATAGAACCTACATCCAGTAACTGATGGAAGCAGATGTAGTGACCCACAGACAAGCACTGGGCTGAACTCCTGGAGTTCAGTTGAAGAGATGGAGGAGGGATCATATGAACATGAAGGAGGGGTGGTGGTCAAGAGCATGATGGGGAAAACCACAGAGACAGCTGACCTGAGCTTGTAGGAGCTCACCAACTATGGGCTGACAACTGGGGAACCTGCATGATCCTTAAGTATACTTTCTGAGTGTGGGTGACAGTTATGTGACTAGATATGGTGGTTGAGGGGGTGGCAGGATCTGACAGTGACACCAGAATCTATCCCTGAAGAAGGACCTGACTTTTCGACCCCTTTCCTTGTTGTGGGATACCTTGATCAGCACTGACAAGGGAGAAGATGATAGGTCAGAGGGGTGGAGGCAGGGGTCAGGAGAAGGGGAGGCAGGAGCACTGGGGTTGATGTATAAAACGAAAAAATAAATTTAAATAAAAAAATTCCCACAGGAAACCTACACTATGGCTAAAAGACTAAACACCTCAAACCTTTCCCCTTTCTTTTAACTTGCCATCCATATCATACAAATGTCCCACTCTGAAGAGATAAAACAAAAATAGTACCTCATTGCCCAACACAGACTTCAATCACAGCATGTCAATACTGGAGCTGCCAGTCCACCCTCTCAACAAAATTGAAACTATATACTTGATGATATTGCATGAAATACTTTTCTTCCTACTAACACCTTCTCTCTCTTCCCCAATGTAGCAAGCTATGTCGCGCACACAACATAATGACAATAACTTCCATAAGGCTGTTTCCCTAGTCAGTTATAACTATATATAGTTTGAGGCTGTTGGAGTGTACTGTTAACTCTAAGAGAAGCAAGCATGAAAGTACCAGCTTGCCCAGGTACCTTGGTCAGGGATATTTATACTCAAAATCTTTAGGTTTGGTCAGGTAAACAGTTCTAAAGCACATTAACTCCATTTCTAATTTTAAACATTGTAACTAAGTTAGTACAACTGACTTGAGTCACTGCTTCCTTCTCTCCTTAGTGGAGTTTGTAAAGGCAAGGGAGTGGTGTGCTTCAGTCTCTGAACTGTGTGTTCTGCTAACACCCAGTCCAGTTCTACCTCGAGCAAACACAAGAAATGTCATAGAGCTGTACATATTGTTTTCAAGGCCAGGGGAAAAAGGAAAAGTTAACTCAACTGTAACAAAAACACTGTGGTGGTTTGAATTAGAATGGCCCCCATAGGTAGTGTCATTATCTGAAAGGTTAGGAGATGTGGCCCTTTGGGGTTGGGTGTGGCCTTGCTGGAAGAACTGTGTCTCTGGGGGTTGGCTGTGAGGTTTCAAAAACCAAAGCCAGACCCAGAGACTCTTTTACTGTTGACAATGGTCTAAACCTTTGAAACTGTAAGCAAGTCCCAATCAAATGCTTTACTTTATAAGAGTTGCCATGCCAACCTTCTATGTCTTCAAATTCAGAAGTTACCTATGAAATCACCATTGTTAAACTTAAGTGATCAGAGTGGCTAAATAAACTATAGCAATCTGTAATTAATGATTAAAATCTTTGTTATTCTTAAAAAAACCATAGTTGTCATGTTCATGGTATCTCTTCACAGCAATAGAACACTGACTAAGACAGACACACTTTGCTAGTACTAAAATCAATGCATCTCTTGGCATTTTGTAAACTATACAACACAGCTGTACAGAATTCCTTCCTACCAAGCCACTTGGTAGAGTCCCACCAAGAAGACAAGAAGACAGCTGACAGAAGATGAAACAGTATCGTTTCTATCATCCTTTTGTTCAAATGCCATCTTTTGACATTTTTATATTCATTTGTCAGTTTAGCATGGGGAATCATTGACACAGTATGAATGTGGAGGTCAGATGACAGCTTTCAGGACTTAGTTCTCTCCTTCATTTTGGGGTTCTAGAGACTGATTTCAGATCATCTGGAGTGGAGGCAAGTGCATTTACTGACTAATTCTTCATAAACAGAAACATCATTTTAATAAACACTTCTGAATGTCATGTATTATGTATCAGAGTTATCATTTTAGCCACCAGAAAGCAGTCACTGACAAAATATTGGACAATATGCTAAATCCCCTACTGTTTAAAGAATTACTAAAAACATGTAATGCTACTACCCCTTAGAAGGAAGAGAAAAAGACAAAAAGGAAAAGAAAAACAAACAAACAAAAACCTATACCCAGGCCTAGAGGTTAAGTGAGAGGCTCAAGCTTCAAAACCAGACAAAGAAAACTAAGGATCTGAACTAAAAATTTCTATAACTACAAAAGTGTATTTCTGCTAAATGGTGCTTCCTATCAATTTCACAATGAAAGACCAAGAAAAGATATGAATGAATTCTTCATTCAGGAGTTTAGTAATCTCAACAATGGAGAGTGTGAGGGACAGACTGCAAATTGCAATTTTTTTTTTACAGTGTACGATCTGAACCCCACTTTCTTCAAGAACAAATCTACAAATTAAATTTTAAAGCTGGAAAGATAAAAAAAAAAATCTGTTATCTGGCTCTAAAAAATCATAAGCAGGTAAGCCTTGAGTTCAAAGCCACCCTGCACAAAGATGCAGGGAAGTTTCTAGCAAAGACAGTATATAGCAAAATACCCCCTATTACATTCCTTAAAAGGAAAAAATTCTAGGAGACACCATTTATATTGCATAGTCTCCATTTAGTGTAGCAGGTCAAATTCTAAGTAAAGGTAAAACAAAAGCATGTATTCTCACATGTTATTACAGTACAGGGAAGGAAAGCAACTGGTGTCCTAGTCACCTGATTTTGTGGGCAATTATGTAACTCCTTATTAATTTCCAATTTTTGCCAACATCTTGTCCCTCACCACACCCAGCCAGGAAAGGAAAATTAAGCAAAAGGGTTTTAGTCCAGGATTCCTGTGATTTAAGAATAGTTTTCTGTAGTTTCATCAGGAAAACAAAGCTGGATTTCAAGAAAAGAAGTCAAACAAACCAGAAAACCCAGGGAATGCTTCTGCAGGTTATTCACACAGTAAACAAAGCAAAATATCATTTGCAGTATTTCTCAAAGAAAACTTTTAACTGGAATGCCAAAGTGAAACAACTGAAATTAAGTTGAAATGGCGTGTGGGACATGGTCACTCTGATTCAATCTGAGACAGAACATATAAGCTAATTTCATTTGGGAACTAAAACTAATTATCATCATAGCATATCTCCTCTCAATCAAAGCAGTGGAATGAATCCACACAAAACCTAAGAAGGCAAGTGCTTAATGCAGTTTGCAAGTCCCCAGACTTGAAGGTGTGCAAAAGTGACACCGATTTATCTCTAAGTGTATCAACTCATCTGAATTCTTTACAGACAATGACCTTAAAAGTACTGGAGCACTTTCCTGACCACCGCAATCAAAATGTTTAAAAAAATTAATAAGCGACTTCTGGAAAGAAAAGGGGATAAGGTGGTGAGGGTAGTCACCAATAAAGGCACATGTCTTTGCAATGAACTCTCAAAATTAGTTCACTGTGGAGTGGAGATCCAAACAGCAAACACTAAATGTTGCTCAGTCCAATTTTCATTGTGAACTCCTGAATACTCATTAGGGTCCAGTAACGTAATGTGAGGCAACCTTCCCCTTGCAAGATGGGCTGTGAATGGGGGTTACACTTTCTCAAGGAAACCAAATTGAGGGTTTCCCCGTCATTAGTTTTACTTCTCTTGCAAGTTCTATTTAGGATCTAAGACTGCATGTCAAGCTGCTCTCCTATGGCTTGGTGGCTGAAAAGACAGATGCAAGGATCTTTGCTGCATCCCAGGGAGAAAGCTTGGAAAAGCCCCTGAAGGCTCCAGGTGTTTACCCTGCTGGAATGCGCTAGGGAGCTCATTCCAGGGCTACAGACTGTCCAGGCAGGGAGCCTTACTGAATAATCTTCCCTCAGATGAAAGGCTCAGCAGGATACCCTGAAGCAGGCAGCATGAGCATGCAGATCTGAGGGGGCTGGGATCAGTGCTAAGACAAACACCCAGAGGGGGTTGATGCTATGCAGGAGGGTCACCCATCTTTGTCTGTCAGCAGGCCCTCTCCTCAGAATTCCAAACTGCCCTCAACTCCCTCAATTAGGTCTCACTCTTACCTTGTGGTTTCCAGGGCTCCCAGCTAGCTTATCCGTGGAAGCTTTGTTCCTTGAGAGCAAGGAAAAAAATAGGTGCCCCCCTCCTTTGGACAGCACTGCAGCAAGAAGAAAGCATTGTTGTGCGGATGGGAAGCAAACACTTAGCAGCTTTTCCTGCCAGTCCCCCACTGACCTGTAGACAGCCCTGCCCACCTTCGCAAGTACTGCCTGAGAACCAGTAGTAGGCGGGGCAACAGCCCAACGCTAAGAATTACTATTGGATGACTTGGCTGCACATCAGGCTGTGTGAGCATAATAAAAAGGCTTGAAACTGTTGACTCAGGCGCTAGGTTGACCTCAACTGTGATCAAAGTTGGGTGGCTGGCAACAGCTGCTGGGGAAATGCCCACCCACATTCTCCTACCCCCATCATCTCCTGGAGCTGCCCTTCCTCAGAGCTTCTGGTGCTTAACTAAGTCCTAGCGTTTACCACAATTTGACAAAATGTACCCTTGTGTTTCATGTCAACCAAGAAATGGATTATTCTTATTAGTGTTCAAGGAAGAGTAATGCCAGCTAGTCAAGAAGTGCTTTGGTATTGACAGATAACAGGACGATCATACCAAACCATTTTGACTGATGTTATTTCTTTGGTGTATATAAAGTTGAAAAGTCCCTGGCAGGTATAAATGTCAAGAAATAAATGTTAGGTTTTCCTGTGATGCCACACATGAGGTAATGATGCACATCAAGCTTGGTGATGTGAATTGTATCTAGAAAGGAACGAAAAGGAAAAGAAAGAGAGAGGAAGGGGATTGAAAAGAAAGAAAAAACGAAAGGAATAAATCTGTTTCTCCATTCTTCATGTCTGATATACACTTTCCTTGAGATCCAAGGCACAGGGAGGGTGGAATTTAGCAGGTGTTTTGCATTGTGTGGCTTTAAGGTGTTTTTGTGTTAGTGGCTGGAGTGGTTTGGTGCAATGGCTGTAATTTTAATGACCAGCTTAGTCTGTCTCACTTCTGTGCCTTACATTGCTCTTTCCCACTCCAAATACAGCAGGTGCAACCAGCTGCTCCTCAGCAAGTACAGGCCTCGAATTAACTTGGCAGGAGCTTGTTCTGAGAATTCTCTGACTCATAACTGTGGGGATAAATCAGAGCACCAAACCCCAGCACTTGGGGCTCAGCAGTCTGCTGACCCCGCCTCTGACGATGGGCGGAATGCCCATGGCCATGCCATCACTACCTCAGGCTTTACCTGGCTGTTATAGCCTTTGCTTGACTGCTCAGGGACCCAGTTATGCATGCACAAACCTCCTTTTTAAAGCAAGTGAGCCAAGAGCACCTCTCTGTCTCTGTCTCTGTCTCTGTCTCTGTCTCTGTCTCTGTCTCTCTCTCCCTCTCTCTCTCTCTCTGCCTCTCTCTCTCTCTCTCACTCTCCCTCTCTCTGTCTCGTGCACACTGCCTTCTCTCTTTTTTTGACTCCCCCCACCCCTCTCTCTCTCTCTCTCTCTCTGGGCTTTTGGTTGGCCACCACCTACCCTCCTTTATCTCCCCTCTCTCAATAAACTCCACTTGGGCGATGAGTCTCGTGTTTGTGTTTGCAGCAATAGCAGCTGCAAAAGAAGAAGAACACCAGCCATTCACTATTTTGCTTTATCTCTGAGCTCATTCACTAGAGGTTGAGATATTGTCAGCAGTCATAACTGTTTATGTGTGGAACTTTGAATTTAAAGACAATAGAAGGTCAAGTATTATGCTTGTTAGATTTGCTACTCATTGTGTGATATTCCTTGGCTGAATAAAAAGGCAAGAAGAAAGGATAGAGAAGAAGTAGAAATGAAGAGAGAAAGAAAGAAAGGAAAGGTGAAAGAAAGAAAGAAAGAAAGGAAGAAAGAAAGAAAGGGAGGAAGGAAGGTATGAAGAAAGAAAAAAAGAAAGAAAGAAAAAAAAGTAATCTACTGGCCCAAGTTAAAGCCCATTCTCTTCCATACTTTTACATTTTTTTCAAGCACAGATTATTTATTATTGATAAATAATAATATTAATAGCAGAAAGAGAATTGATATTGGATTCATCATATCTGAATAATTGTGTATTCATAGGAAATTGGAGACAGGATGCCACATACCCCAGGCTTGCTTGAACTTAGCATGTAGTACTGGATAATCTAGAACTTCTGATTGTACTGCTCCTACATTTTGAGTGCTGGGATTATAAGCAAGAAGCATCACAAGTAGTTTCGTAGATTTTCTGGGATTTAACTGAAGGCTTTGTTGATGTTATAAAAGCACTCTACAAAGTAAAGTACATTCCCAACCCCTCACAATCAAGTGGTTTAATCATTCTAGGCATGTTTCACCATTGCTACTGTAAGAGTTACAATGGCATTTCCCATAGGGTTGACACTATGGTTAGAAAAGTTATATTATTTAGTGCTCGGCATGTTAGAATGTATTTAAAAACAGTAGATATTCATACAGGTATTAAACATTACTAGCACTTTTATTAAGACTCCCTTTGAAGCAGTGAGAATGTAGCCTCACAAAGCAGACTGAAGATGAAAATGCCATGCTTCTGCATGACAACAGATACTTCCAGGCTCCTCTTGAGTTGAGATTTAGGTGCATCTACTGCCATGTTATTTGGATCCCAATATTTTACTTAGGCTATGACAATACATAAAGCAGTCAATATCACAAAGAAGTAGGAAATAAACCTGGGTCCTATGTAAGAAAAAGAGAATAGAGACAAGGGACTCTCTATCATGCCCAGCAGCTCACCCATTTACTAAGGGAATCACTGTTGGGAGCCAACCTTGAGTTACATTCTCTTGCAGAATTGCTTACACCTTAGAACTCTAATTGAGCCTTATCTTGGTATACAGGAACCTGCTTAACAGGTGGTCTCTTCCACTCATTCCAGGTACTGAGTGCCTGGAACTGAGATGGGCCTGGCCCAGGAACTAAGATAAGCAGATGTTTACTGTCTGATGTTTACTGTCTGGGATAATTACCAAGGACCCCTGAGTTAGCAGAAGCTACCCCTCCCCATTTCCTCCCTGCCTGCTACCCCTCCCCATTTCCTCCCAGCTTTGCTTTAAAAATTTCTTTTACATCAATAAAGTTAGACCTTGACAAATGCACTGCTTGGTCTCCTTCTTTCTTTCTCTCCCATTATTTTCAGGTTCTAGCCCACCTCGACCCACGAATAACTAGGCCCCACGGGTGGGGGCAAGTGGCGCCCAACATGGCCCCCGAGGGAGGGCTTCTACCAGAACGGACACCCCATCCCCGAAGAAGAAACATCGGTAGCACGCACCGAGAAGAGAGCCGGACCTGTAGGCTAGACATGAGAGCTGCAGCAAGGCTAGTAGGAATCCGTCCTCATGGCTCATGAGCATGCGATTCCTGGTGAGTTTCCCCCCACTTTCCATTCAATAATGATGGGTTAATCCTTGTCACGGAGGAAAAAGTTCATTAGGGACTTAAAGTACTCCTTTCGAGAAAGAGGAAGTTGAGTTTCATGTAAAGAATATAGATAATAGCCGCATTACAAGAGATTTCAGTTAAGGATGTTTTATTTCAACAAACTAATCTTCACCTGGAAAAAAGAGGGCTGGAAGATGTATGTGTGTATGTATGTATGTATGTTCTGTGTGTATGGTGTGGCCACACAAATGCATGTATGGAGTGTGATTATGAAGGTTTAAATCCTAACAAAAAATACCATTTGAATTGCTTGAGATATGGCAAAAAGAGACATCAGATTCACAGCAGTCCACAGGAAATGGCCAAAGCCAAAATGGCCCGAGAGCCAGAGAAATCTCTATTGATGGTTCAAAAAAGTTTAGCAGAGTAAAGAATACAGAAATCTTCTAAATTTTGATGGTTAAAAGAGAAATTGAAAGAATGGAGGTTAATGTAAGATTGGCGAAAAGGTATTGGAAAAAAGCCACAGGGAACTGCAGCCCTGTCAGGCTCCCAGGCTAGAAAGGTGTCAGTGAAAATGCAAATGAGATCTTGTCAGCTAAAAAGAGCTTTACAGGTCAGAGTAGGAAAAGTTTTCAAAAGTATTTGGGACTTATGTTAAATCCTAAAGAAATTAGGCCTCAAATAGTAAAAATTAAAATAGCTTGTAATCACTAAATGCTTTTCAGAAGTTATTGGGAAATATTCAATGGTTATATACTTTTTAAAAGCATCTACTGGCAATTTAAAGCCTTTAAGTGATATCCTTAAAGGAAATAGTGATCCCCAGTCACCCAGACAGCTAACTAAAGAGGAAAGACAAATTCTTCTACAATTGGAGAATGTAGAAGAACATCAACAGATATGCTATATTGAGTATGCTAAACCATGGGAGATTTATGTGCTTTCCACATAACATAGTCTGACATCTTTCTTATCGCTAGGGGACTATTGTTATGGTTACATTTGCATTACTTTGGTTTCCTCAACCAAAATGTTAAATCATTATTTTAAAACAGTAGTTTGTATGGTACAAAATGCTGTATTGAGTCTAAGAGATATTTTGCCAGAGAACCAAGTGTAATACATATTTCCTATACCAAATAGTAAGTTAATGGTTATTTTAAACCTTTACAACTGGGAATTAACATGGAAAGGAATGTTTACTCAGATGGTGAGGCACTTCTGACTTAAGGAATTAACTTTCTTTTATCATTAGAAGTTCACATTTTCTGTATAGATTTAGGGCCTAAGTTTTCAAGCTTTTATTAATTATAAATTTTGGTTCATCAGTTTTTGCTAAGTTTTTGGAAAAAATTGATAATTAGTTTCCAGTTTATAGACTATTACAATTTGTGTTAGTACATCCTTTTGTATTCCCTAAAATTGTAAGGGGTAATTCTGTAAAAAATGTTGTTAGTTTCTCCTGATGGTTTTGCTAACAGAAAAGCAGCTTATGTGATAGATGAAAAAGAATATATAGTACAGATAGATTCATCTTCAGCTCAGATAGTTGAGTTACAAGCTGTTACAATAGCTTTTCAGCTTCTAATAAATGATTCATTTAACTTATATACTGATAGTCATAATGTTTTCAGAATTCTTCAAGTTTTAGAGATAGTTCCATACATTGGAACTAGTAACAATCAGGTTAAAATGCTGTTTGAGCAAATTCAAAGTTCCATTCATTTTAAAGAGAGCCACTGTGCTTTGTGGGTCATATAAGAGCTCATTCAAACTTTCCCAACCCACTGGCTAAAGGTAATGAGTCAGCTGATAGAAAAATTAGCTCAACAGTCATACAGCTTTCATCGTCAAAATAGTAATAGTCTAAGAAAGCAGTTTGGTTTAACTACAGAGACTGCTCAACAATTGTCAAACAATGTAGTATGTGCCCACAATATTTACCTGTAACTAATATAGGAATTACAGGTATTCAGGCCTGCTTCCTAATTTATGGCAAATGAATGTTACTCATATTGCAAAATTTGGCATATTAAAGTATGTGCATGTGACAGTCGATACATAATCAGGCTTCCTAATGGTCACTGCACAAACTGGAGAAGCCACTAAGCCTGTGATAAGCCACTGTTTAAAATGTTTTGCTTACATGGGAGTTCCAAAAAGACAGGCAATGGATCTGGATATACTAGTAAAACATTTCAACATTTTGGGCACAATAAAAACAGGCATTCCTTATAATCCTCAAGGATAAGGAAATGTGGAGCATGCTCATAGCTCCTTAAAAATACAACTTATAAGGAGAAGGGAGTTATGTTTCCAGTCTCCACAAGATGCATTAAATCAAGCATCTTCATGTTAAAAATGTTTAAATGTGGATGCCATGAGAAATCTATGGCAGACAAATTCTGATATGATGGAACTCAAAGAGACTTTTACTTAAGTCAAATGGAATGATCCATGCACTAGACTATGGAAAGGGCCCAACCCTGTCCTATTAGGGGATTGAGGGAGGTGGAGGGCATGTTTGTGTTTTCTCACAGGAAGAAAATGAGGTCCTGTGGCTTCCAGACCACTTGGTGAGATGCGTGAAACAGAAAAAACCGGACCTGAGATCTAGGGAGTATAATTACCTCCTCTCTCTCAGTCTCTCTCAGGGGTCATTCTTTAGAACAAGGAGAGATTTGTGCAACACTCAATAAAGAAATGTTGCTTCTATACAGAAGCAGTCAAAATAGGAACCAGGCTGGGTACCACCCTACTCCCTTATCTCTTGCTGGCTTCTTAATTCTACTTGCCTTAGGCCCTTAGGCCATTAAGAGGTTAACTGGCTTTATCCACCAACAGACTCCCTGATGACAAAGCCTATCCAAGTCATAGGCTTGACCTCAATGTATGTGGTCATGGTGAGCCTTTAGAAGGTGACAACCCACCACGACATATGGGGCCACTTACCAGGGAAGCCTACGTCTGCTATTGACAAATAAAACATCTCCGAGGTGCACCTATAAGTGCAATAAGAAGCCACCAAAGACACCTACCCTGCCTGAACTTCATGGGAGTATACCTGGTTGCATGAAGGTCTATGTCAGAAAAAAAAGAAAACAAACAAACAAACAAAAAAAAAACACACAAAAAAAACTTTCCCTTTTTAAAAAGGCTAAGGTGTGGCAGGGTGAGCAATCTTGCCTGCGAAGGCTGGGTTTGCCTGCTTGCTTCAGGATACATGTCACATAACCACCTAGGGAGACCAGGATCCCTGCTCCCACTATGGTGACATAGTGTCAATAGCCCACCTTCTTACTTTAAAAAAAAAAAAAAAAAAAGGAGGAATTGCCAGAAATGATCATGGCATAAGCCTTAGAGATTGCCAACTTTAACTTAGAATAGCCCATAGAGTTAAAAGATAGCAACTTTCAGTCCTGATCTACCTTCTCCCCCTCCCCAACTTCCTGAGAAGTAGAATTTAGGGCTTACACTCCTTATACAGGTAATTAGCAACTCCAGAGACCTCTTCCCCTGCTAACAACGTGCTTATCTCTACCTGCATTTCCCCTTAGCAGACATCTTGCTCACCTTCAGTGACCTATAATGTAGAACACCAGAAGGTCCAGAGGCCAGACAATGACCTCCCCAGTGCTCATGGAGGATTTTTGGCTATGCTATTATTCTTGGCCTTTCTTATGAAGGGATAGCCATTTTGGGAGACAAAATTCCGGTCATTGCAGATGGCATACAGATTCCACTCATGGAATCTCTGTTACTCAGGTCTCTGGCCTAGGGCTATGTATTTTTACTTCTGAAGGTCCTCAATATAGCCATCTTTGTAACAGAACCGGTTCTCCTGACTTACCTCACACATTGTCCCTCCCAATCATGCTTGGCAGGCAGGTATTCATCTCCCTGCCTGGCCACAGCTGGCTTTTGTATTTTAATCAGGCTTTTGCCTCTTCTGCTTTACTATCACTCCAAAGACTTCCTTCCCTTATGGGAGGAAAGGGACATCTCTCCCTTCTCTAGGCAACACAGAGAACATATTTCTGTCCTCACCATCTCTCTCCTTGGTCTTAGTGCCGCTGGAGTGGGGACAGGCATTTTCTCCCTTGTTCTATCCAGCAACAGGTATTCTGAACTACGCTCAACTATTGACAAAGATGTCCAGCGACACCAGAAGGAAAACGTCCCTCGTAGGCCTCCTGCTAGACCCTCTGCTAGAACTTCCTCTCCCCCTGTGGAGGTCACAGGAGCCTTTTAACTCACCTTACCCCTGGACATCCTTCCTTTGCAGAATTGATCCTTGCATTAACCAATTCAACTATTTATACCCTCCTTCCTTCCCTCCTGGGACCTTTGGTGGGGTTTATTACTGCTGCTAACTTTTGGACCTTGGGCATTCCAGAAATTAACTCGATTGACCAAAACCCAAATTGATTCCATATTTGAAAAACCTATTTCTGTACACTATCATCACTTTTAGAAAAGGAACAGGGCTGCTCTGAGAATGGTGACAATGTCGATTCTAACCTCCCCAGGCAAGGACTTGATTTCACAGGACTCGAAAAACAGAGGACCTGGTTCTCACAGATATGGAGATGTCAATGACGGGAATATTGCGGTGCCACAGATCGGACGCAGACCCTCCTATATGGCTGTAGGTCCCTCAATGATGGGAGTAGCATAGGTCTGTCTCTCAGGAGCCCACTCTTCTTGCACGAGTTTCTTGCCCGATTTTTGACTGTGTCCTTGAGGTCTGAGGGCGGATGCACCCTATGTAGCCTAAGACAGAGGTCCTACCCACCCATTTGTCACATAGTGACAAGCCCATCCTCAGGGTCCCGATTGTGGGAGCCCACCGCGTAGCCTAAGACAGACCCTCCATAAAATATAATAAATTAGGGGGAGATGTTGGGAGCCGACCTTGAGTGACATTCTCTTGCAGAATTGCTTACACCTTAGACCTCTTAATTGAGCCTTATCTTGGTATACAGGAACCTGCTTAACAGGTAGCCTCTTCCACTCATTCCAGGTACTGAGTGCCCAGAACTGAGATGGGCCTGGCCCAGGAACTAAGATAAGCAGACATTTACTGTCTGATGTTTACTGTCTGGGATAATTACCAGGACCCCAGAGTTAGCAGAAGCTACCCCTCCCCATTTCCTCCCAGCTTTGCTTTAAATACTCCTTTTTACATCAATAAAGTTAGACCTTGACAAATGCACTGCTTGGTCTCCTTCTTTCTTTCTCTCCCATTATTTTCAGGTCCTAGCCCACCTCGACCCACAAATAACTAGGCCCCACAGGTCGGGGCAAATCACCTCAAATAAAGAATATAAAGAATTGTACATAGGTCTCCTTTCTCTATCTATGTTTGCTGTGATGATTAACAGAAATATCAGGAATAAAGTGTCTAGCTCACATAAGTACTTATGAAAATACCACTTCAGGGTTGGATGCTTTGGCTCATGACTGTAACTCCAGCACTTGAACAACTGTGGTAACTTGGCAACACAGTGAGTTCCAGGCCAGCCTGGGCTAAACAGCAAGATCATGTCTCAAAAAGGCAAAGCATAAAAAAAAAAAAAAAAACCAAAAACAACACACCAAAAGACCCTCTATGTTAAAGAAATCCCTGTGTATGATAAGTACTTTAAATGTCAATTTCTTATTTTTCTTTCCTCCATGTTATAAAATTGTTCATTTGCAGTAATTTACCTGCACAGTTGGCGTTTATGCCAGATATTTTATTATTTATAAGGCTATTATGATGAGTGTTTTTACCTTGTCTTCCTTCTAATGTTTTTAGATTTAATGGTTTTCCATGATGAATCAATAATTTTACCTTGCCTGAAATACCTGAGATTCCCTCTTCTGTATCATCAGCTCTGTTCGTGAAGTTCACATTTGAGACTGATGTGATTTCCTAAAATTTTAATTATGTGTTTTCCTTCAGATTGTTTTTTTTTCTTTAGTAATTATATTTCTACTGACATGACTTGAAATGTTTTTTCTTTCATTTTTCCCCATTTTTTCTTGATTTTTTTCACAGACTTTGTTATTTATTCATATCCTCTTTAGGATCCTCGGCCAAAGTCACAATAACTATTTTGATCTCTTTGTTTCATGATTTGCTTCTATAGTATTTCAGGATATGTTGTAATAAGGGTAGTGCTTTCTTTGTGAAGCCTTATTTTCTTGATTATTAATGCTTGTGTTTCTGTGCAAGTGTCTGGGATTTAGATGGTTGTGTATCTATCTGTGTTGTCTTTGTTTAGTGAAGGTTTACTTTCTTGTATTCTGTTGAGCTCTCTGGATCTTAGTGAAGTATGGTGGTTATTGCCTGGTGAGAAGTGCTTCTCTGTGCCAATGTGTGGCAGAAAAAAAATATCTGTGGGTGAGGTAAAAAAGCTAAGAGAGGGTTCAGTAGCATGCTTAGATCTTGTTCACACTTAGAGGTGGGATCCACAAGAAATTGGTGGTGTGGTATGAAGAGAGTATCCTGAAGTAGGTAGCAGTAAGTCAGAGGTTCTGCGGATGAAAGGGATGAGGATCCTGAGTCTGCACCAAGAGTTGCAATGTCCAGTGAATGAAGTTGAGAAGGGATCAATAAGCAGACTGTTACCAGGCTGAGCATGAGAATGGAGAGAGTGTGAATGAAGAGGACTGCATGAACAACCTATTAGTTTCTGCCAGTGTGTTCACTGTGGATGGTAAGTGTTTTTGTCATTGGAGGGTGACATGAAGGAAAGGGGATGGACTCGAGGGGATGCTAAAAGGGTTCAGAAAAAACAGAAGAATAAATTAAAGAAAACAATTCAAGGCATGCAAGTAGAAATAGAATTACTAAAGGAAAAACAACCTGAGATAATATTGGAAATTAAAAATTTAGAAAACAAACTAAAGGAGGGAATCTGGGTCCTAAGCAAGATTTGGTAAAGTCTGTGAAGAATGGAGAAGGAGAGCAAGGACAGAATCTGCACATAGCCTGCTACATGTCTGGGGGAGAGACTAAGGAAATGGCAATTTCAGCAGGCAGGAGAGTGAAAATGAAATATGTGCAGCCAAGGAATATATGGCCATTCCTGTAGAGTCCCTTCTGGCATTAACACAATAGAAAGAGGGTGAGGGAGGAAAGAAAATACAGCAACGTCCTTCCAAGTTCTCAGCAAATGAAGAAAGAGGAAGAGGACCAGAAAGTCACATGGGCAGGGATTTGTAGGGCCCTGCTTGGATCCCCCAGTCACCTTGAACAAGCCTGTGCTATTGACTGGAACATTCTGAAGTTTTACTTGGAACACCTTGCACCAGATTAGTTGTAGATTTGCTAACACATATCTGCTGGGGAGAAAATAACCTCAAGAACATGCATACTTGACTCTTGATTGGTTTCCACTGTGCTGTGAATCGATATATAAGCCAGCTCCTTCCCCTCAATAAACTGCATTCAGCATTCAGCATTCCTGTTGCAGAAATGACCAGTTGACTTGTCTTTTATTTAAATCCCTAAGCCTTCAGCTAATCTCTAAGCCTTCTGAGAACACTGAAGCAAAGGCCTCCCTGACTAAGAGGCAACCACAAGATTGTAGCAGACCTCAGCTGCAGGGGAATATGCATATAATTCACTTTCTTGTATGCTGACTGTGCAGGCTTGGGGCAAAGCACAGCCTTTTTCTCAGTGGCTGAGGGGATGACTCAACAGGTAGAATTATTACTGTGAAAGAACAACACCCTGGAAGCTGTACCTGACCTGCTAGTCATTATGATATAAACTAGATCTTAATTTAATTGGAAGAACAATGAAGACACATGTTCCCACTTTATTTGTGTTCCTGTGTTGGATGGTGAGTTAAGATTTTAGGATTACAACATATTCCATGAGTATTTCAGAGATATCCAGGAGGAACTCTATTTTATACAGGTTTCACTAGTTACTGTAGAAAAAGAGAATCCAGGAAAATGATGATGTGACAATCTTTCCCCTTTATTTCCATCTCTCTTCATAAGGGCGAGCAAATTAGAGCAGATGGAGCAACTTCCTTCCACCTTGATTGTCCAGAATGGAGCCTGCACTGTCATCAACTACACTTACATAGACAGGACCCCATATTACTTTCTCTGGTATAATAAGCAAGAACCTGGAGAGCATCCTAAGCTCACTATTGACATTTGATCAACTATAGAAAGAAAGTGGAAACAAATGCTGACAGCTTTACTAGTTATGACAGTCAAACACTTCTCCCTGCACATCACAGATACCCAGCCTGGATTCTCTGCCATGTACTTCAGTGCCACAGACACACAATGTTCCCTGGGCACCAGCAGCCTCTCCTCAAACCTGCTACAGGGCCTGAAGCCCCATCCGCATCCTGTGTCACAGGCCTTCCTGTGCAGCATTTGTCAGTGATTAGTTGAGAAGTCCCAAAATAACATAGATATTAAAAACACAAAAATGAAAGTTAGCTTCATGATTCAAACAATTTTGAACGGTTTTCTCCTTTCATTTTTAAAAAGTATTCTGAAAGTTGAAATATAGTTTGTCATTCCATTTTCCTTGTTGCAGCATGTGGTGATTGTCACAGAGAACCAGACCACACTGTGCTGCAGAGATGAAGAGACTGCAGATCATTGAATCCAATGTGGATTATCTCCTCCCAAGGATGGAGGTCACTGAGGAAGAAGTGGGGTAAAGGATGTAGGAGCCAAAGGTGTAGGATAGTTACAAGTAGACATTGTTTTCTGGGGAGCCGCAGACATGACCTCACAGACATTGACAGCACTAGCCAGAATCAATTACAGCCAGCAGAGGGAAAGTGGACATTCCCACCATTAGTTAAGGGAAACTTGCTAGGGAAGAGGTTTAGATTTCTTCATTGGTGCAGTCTTGTGGACATATGCCATTCTCTACTGAGTCACACACCCAGAATTATATGGGCACTACAAACTGTAATACGAAGCCATAGATGTTTATTTTAAAGCATGCTGGATTGGTTTTGTAGGGAAGAGTGGAAGGATCTGGCAGGTGTATAGGATGCTGATGAATATAGTCAAAATTATTGCATAACATTCCTTAAGAACTAAGAAAGTAGATAAACTTCTATCATAGTTATGTGTTTATATATATACAACTAAAATATAACATTAATGTAATATGTAATATATGCAAATTTGTCCTACAGATTATGATAGGATAATATCGTTCAGTAGCCCTGGTGATTTTGGACAGTCACTGAGGACATGAGACCTGCATTCTTTGGGTGAGTTTTGAAGACTATCCACAGTGTTGTGCAGACATCTGTGGTGCAGGTTGAAGGAACACCAGTAGATGGCGATGCTTCTTCCTATGTAGTTAATGTCACATCAGGTGGTGGCTTCACATGACTGACTGTCACTGTGCAAAAGAAGGTCCTTGTTTATGAGTGAGGAGTTGCAATAATGGTGAGGAGACTTGTCCTGTTAGTTTGGTGAACTCGAGAACGAAGTATCACTGTCTTCTGTGAATGTGCTTCCTGATGCCTGCTCAGTTTGGCTGCTCCTCTTGATTCTGAGTGAGTTACATTTACCTACGAGTTGATGATGTAATTTTCTTACAACTGTGGGAGGCTTTACCTTCCTCATATAGCAATGTAATTCCTTCTTATTTTCTTATTTATTATTGATTTTCAGGAAGGAGCCATGGAGATTCGGGTACCCAGACAGAAGACCTCATTACTGTCACCGAGGGGTCACCTGTGATTATGAATGGCAGCTATCTGACTTCTTACTCAGATATTTCCCTTTTCTCTATGTGCAATATCTCAACAAAGCCCCTCAGCTGCTCACGAAGAGCCTCACAGACAACAAGAGGACAGAGCAGAAAGTGTTCCGCACCACTTTCAATAAGAGTCACAGATCCTTCCACCTGCAGAAGTCCTCAGTGCAGCTGTCAGACTCTGCCCTGTACCACTGTGCTGTGAGGGACACAGTGAGGGAGACTTGAGGGAAGCTGCACACAAAGCAAGGTTCAGGAGGGCTGAGGGGACTGGCCCTGTGAGGGAGGGTTGTGTGACTTCTCTCAGTGGGGTTTACCTAGCATTCTGAAAATCAGCAAAAATCCTCAGGGCAAATTCCAAGAAAAATAGAAATCTGTGCATATTCTGTAAGAATAGTATGGAAGTCATTGCTGGACACAGGCTTGGTTTTGTACTACAGGAATACTGCTCTCTTCCTAAGTGGAAGACCTCTCACAAATAATAATTCCAGAAAACCAAGACATGGAATTCATCTCAACCAAGATGTCATACAACATTAATGATTTAAATTCCCCAACAATATTCTGTTCTCTCCCTAAATGGAGGAGAATGAATGAATCTAATAAGCAGATCCTGTGCAAAGAATGTGTACAGGATACAGGGAAATAATTAGAATGTAGTTGGGAATTGTTCAGGTTTAGTGAAGTGGGTGTTGTAGCTTCTCCAAGAACCATGACTTTATTGGCAGATGGTGAACATTGCAGAAGCCACTACTAGTCAAGATGCAGAATTCTGAAGTTTAGACCCATGCCCATGTCTACAATTTAAATCCTGCACCTAAGGCTCAGGAAATAACCACATATATGGGAGTGAATGTGATAAGTGCCGGATTAGGGAGTTTGCTGTGAAACTGTGTCTTCTAAGAATGTCAGAAGCTACACCTATGAGGACTCACCAACATGACTGCCTGAACAAGAGCTGGACTTGACCAACAGGAATAGACATGCTGTCCTGGGTGGAGGACAGTACACAGAGCTTCAGTCCTAGACAATGAAGTGCTGGCACCTACGGAATGCTGGTAGTGTGATAAATAGAATTTCCTAGAGAAGAACACATCACCGGGTTACAAATTTCTGACTGGTCGTCCTGGAAAACATATGCACAAATGGTATAATATAGATTGAAAAATTTTTATTTGTGTATTTGGCAATAAACCTGTATATGCATATGTATGTAACCATGGTTAATGAAAGAAGAGGCAAAAATTTGAAAGAGAGTAAAGAGAATTGTATGGGAGGCTTAGGAAGAAAGAAAGGAATAGAGGAATTGTTGTGATTATATTATACTCTCAAGACATAAGGCACTGATAAAATATTCATTAAAAAAGAATGTTTATGACTTAATAATCACCAAATGTACAAGTGTTTTATGTAAGAGGCCAAAAAGTTATGACTTGTGTCAAATAGAGTAATCTCTTTGTTTTATGAATCTTAACTGAGTCATAACTACTGCCATTTCCTCATTCCTTATGAAGGATTCTCCCATTTTAAAAACAGAGAAAGATTGGGGAATATAATTGTATATAAATAAAGACTAGAAGGGGAACAAAAGAAAAGTAAGAGCTTAGCTGACCTCAACAAAGAGGAAAATCTCTTTGCATCTCAAAAGTATGGGCTCCCAAGAGAGATTCTGTGTCTTTCTTTAAGGCCTGGGCTTCTCACATCGGGACATGTTGAATAAAGATCTTCCTAGTGGTCCACACAGGGGTGGTGCTGCATCACAGTAGGTGATGGCTGTGGCTGTTCCACACCCTCCTGAATAACTTGGAGATTATAGTTTAAAATAACTAAATTAGCTCCTATGTTTCATTAGAGAATAAATACATCCATTTATGGAAACATTTACCTATGTTATATCAGTTTATCCTGGGCCCATACTGTTGAAAAACAGGAATTTTAAGCCAACTGAATGAAGAGCCATGCATTCCTTAAGGGCTGGTGCCACATTCCCTTCTCTAATGCATAATTCTGGTGCAGTTGGTGTAATCTCCAGCCACATAGATATGATCTGTGTCTAGAACGGTGTCATATATCATTTCAATTGAAAAATCTACTCATTGTTAGAAGCATGATCAGTTTCCTATGTGAGGATCTTCTCTAGTGGGTCCCATAGCAGTATCCACACCTTTACTTCACTGTCTTTTCCGGGTACACATGCATCTTTGGTGAGCTTCAGATTATTGTTCTTGAGTGCTGAGACTAGAATGAATGTTAGAACAGTGTGGGTCAGAAAGATACCTGAGTACTCCCATACAGTTCTCATATTAAATAATGGGTTACAATAACAAATGAAAACTTAAGAAATAAACAGTAAATTTCTTTTAAATCAACCATTACTCCATATATTATGAGAATCGCTTACCATTGATGTTTCTTTTAAATTTCCTGGTAGAATTCAGAAATTTCTCAGGTTTTACGTGTAGTAGGTTTGACCAGCATCTCCCTGCTGTCCATGTCAGTGGATTGTAGCAGGGTTCTTCTCTGGTTTTGGCTGTCGTAGGTTTCTATTACAGTGAAAAGACATCATGATCACAGCAACTCTTAAAAGGAAAACTTTTGGTTGGCATGGCTTACTTATTCTTCAGATGTTAATTTCATTGTTATCATGGCAGGGAGCATGGCAGTAAGGTGCTAGATACATCTTGATCAGAAGTGGACAGGAAGTCTACTGATTCAGTGGTTGAGACTTGAGCATATATGAGATCTCAAAGCCTGACTTCTCAATGTCCCACTTCCTCCAACATGATCACATCTGTTCAAATAAGGCCACAACTGCTACCTTCTACTATTACCTTAGAGATTATGTTGGCCAATTATACTCAAACTGTTCAATAGTTAATATCTACTCACAAATGCATACATACCTAGTTTATGTTTCTGGGTCAAGGTTAGCTCATACAGGATTATCTTTTATAGTTCCATCTAATTGCCAGCAATTTTCATGAAGTCATTATATTAAACAGATAAGTAATACTCTATTGTGTAGGAAAAAATGGTTATTTTAAAGTTATCCTTTGCTTTATATTGTGATACCAAAATAAGATATTGGGGATGAACAAGACAGGAAAGATTATGTTTCAGTAATGCAGTTTTTATGTGTCAGGTTGACAAAAAATCAGTTGTGGTGATTAATTTATGCCATTTTTACACCAACTAGAGATACCTTAATCTAAGACTTTTATATCTTATAATTGTTTGTGGACATTTTCTTCATTAACAAATGACAAAAGAGGATCCAGCCCTCTATAGGCCTTGTCAACCCTGAGCAGAATATTCTGATTTGTATGAAAACAAGATGATCAAGCTAAGTGGAACAAGACAGTAAGAAAATTTCATTAATATTTCCTGCCTCAGTTCCAGCTTGAATTTCTGACTAGGTTAACTTCAGTGATCAGAAATGTAAACACAGTAAATTCATTCATCCCTAAGTTTAATGTGGTCATTACGTTTATTTCACCAATAGTGAGCAAACCATTTCAAGCACCAGAAGAGACAACCCTATCCTGACATGGGCATTTCCATTTGTTATCCTATGGTGTCTAGTATGGCTATACTTTTTTTTTTATAATAGGGTAACTCCATCTTAACTCTTTTTAATATATGTTTGTGTATAAGCTTTTACAACAGAGAAAATTTTAATTTAATCCTTTCTTTAATTTTATAATTCTCAGCACACATTAATTGCACAAATTAATTGGTTTCATATAAAATTTTTAAAAATGTACTCATATTGATATCTTTGTATTCATCTTGCGTTCGTCCTCTATTTTTCTCTCCTATTCTCCTGTATTTATGCCCCTCAACTTACTCATTTGTATAGCTTCTATTTTCAAACCATCTTTTCTTTCATTTCATCGCCTTCTTTCTTCTGTTTTTAAATTTTCACACAGGAGAACACATATGTGTTGTTTGTCTCTTCATCTATTTCAATACCATCCATTTTTTCTATAGATGACTCAAGTTCATTTAAAATTGTGGTTCAGCATTATCCTGTTCCTTCAAGCACAATATTTCATTCATTCTGGGGCTACATGTTTCAGTCATGACTCAGTAATAAACACTCATGCAGACCTCTCTCATACATGATGACATCAGTTACCCAGGATAAGTGTTCTGAAGTAGATTATTGCTTGCTTGTGTGTTCTCTCTCTCTCTCTCTCTCTCTCTCTCTCTCTCTCTCTCTCTCTCTCTCTCTCCCTCCATCTCTCACATTCTTTATCTCTTTTATTTCTTTATATCTTTCAGAAAATCCACACTGCTGTTCTTTTTGGATATATCAACACACATTTCTATCATCAGTGTAAAATGGTAAAATTATGAGGAGGGATTTCTAATTTGCAAGGACTCTATTTTCAGCAATACTAAATTTGAGAAAAATTGGGATGTGCTTCCTATGTCAAAAATAGCTTTATAACAAGTGTTTGTGAGGGATGAAGCCTGTTGAAAGAACTAGGTTGCAGTCTGTGTTTGGAGGGAGACAAAAGTCTCCCTGCATTATGTCCAAGCTTCAGTCTAGGGTTAATGGGCAAGATCCTGAAAGCATCTTTTGTAGTCCTAGCCTTTCAATCAGGCTGTGAGTTATGGAGGAGAAAGCCCAGGATGGGGTATTAATGTGGAGGTGTGGGAGATCTAGGACACCAGACAAAATCATGAATGCTGTAACCATATAAAGAAAGTGAAGACCTGGGAACATAATGAGATTGGTTCTTTCTCTGCCCAGAGGTGAGTAGCCAGCAGATGGAGAGACATGAGCCGCAGCAGGTGAGAAAAAGTCCCCAATGTTTGACAGACTGGGAAGGAGGAAAGTCAGTTCTGATTGGCACTCATGAGGACATGCACTTGACTATTTCTCATAGTACCAGCAGTTCCCTGGTGAAGGCCTTTTATTCCTGTTAGCCATTAGTTGAGTGTTAAGTAACAAGGAAGATGGAAGATTCACAGTTCTTCAGTGAAAGTGACACACAGCTCTCCTTACACATCATAGATTCTCAGGCACAAAATTCTGAATCACTATAGACTGAGAAAACAAGATATTTAATGACAGCCACATTGTCAAAATAATTATCTACAAATTTAGCCCTACAGAAATTTCTGGAAGAAAAACGTTAAACCAAGGAAATTTTCAACATGCACAAAGATGTAAGAAATAGATAATTTCAATCCCCCAGAACCCAAGGGTAAAGCAGAGCAAATATATTCACAATACCTCTGCCAGCAACAAATATAAAACAAACAAGCATTAACAATCAATAGTCCCTAATTTCTGTCAACATTAATGGTCTCAAATAGCTGATAAAAAGACACAGGCTAATAGAATGAATACAAATACAGAATCCATATTTCTGCTGCAAACAAGAAACACATCTAAGCTTCAAAGACAGACATAACCTAAGGCTAAAGGGTTGAAAAAAGATCTTCCAATCAAAGGTACACAAGAATCAAGCAGGTGTAGCTATCCTAACATCTAACAAGTTAGACTTCATATCAATATCATTCAAAAAAATGAAGATGGACATTTTGTATTCATCACAGGAGAAATCCATCAGCACAAAGTCTAAATTCTGAACATCTATGACACAAATTCAAAGGCACCCACATTCATAAAAGAAAAGCTACTAAAACCCAAAGCTCACATAAACCTCACAAACTCATAGTAGAAGAATTCAACACGCTATTCTCACTGCTAGACAGGACCACCAGACAGAAACTTAAGTAAGAACCAAAAGAACTAACAGAAGTTATATCTCAATTGGATTTAATATATATCTATTGAACATTCCAACCAAACACAAAAGTGGACACCTTCTTCTCTACTCCATATAGAACCTTCTCTAAAATTAACCACATACTCCCCAACTTAACAAACTTCAACATATATAAATATATTGGATTAGTCCTCTGTACCTTATCAGACCAACAGGCTATAAAGTTGGAATTCAACAACAACACAAATCAGACAAAGCCTACAAACTCATGGAAACTGAAAAACACACAACTGCACCATACACGGTGCAGAAGAAATAAAGAAGATATAATAAAGAAAGAAATAAAAGAAGAAATAAAGAAAGAAATTAAGAACCTCCAAAAATTCAATAAGAATGAGGATAGAACATACCAGAACTTATGGGAATACTTGAAAGCAGTGCTATGAGGGAAGTTCATTGTACTAAGTGCCCATATGAAGAAAATAAAGGATATTCACATTAGAGAATTAACAACACAACCGAAAGCCTTAGAAACAAAGAAACAAACTCACTCCAGAGGAGGGGACACAAGGACATAATCAATTTGAGGCCTGAAATCAATAAAACAGAACAAGGAAAACAATAAAAAAAATTAATGCAACAAAGAGTGTATTTTTCTGAGAAAATCAATAAAGGTAGTCAAAACTTTATCCTAACTAATAAATAAGCAGAAAGAGAACATGGAAATTAACAATAACAGAAATGAAAAGGGACACATAAAAATGGACATTGAGGAAATTCAGACACTTTCAGGACAAACTTTGAAAACATGTACTTCACAAAATTTGAAAATTAAAAAAAAATGAACAAATTTCCAGATAAATATCAAATACCAAATTTAAATCAAGAACAAATAAGCAACTGAAATACACATATAACCCTTCATGACATAGAGGCAGCCATCAAACCCTCCCAACCAAAAAAATCCCAGGGCCTGATGGCATCAGTGCAGATTTCTACCAGAAATTCAAAGAAGAGATAATACCAATAGTCCTCAAATTGTTCCACATAATAGAACCATAAGGTTTATTACCACATTCATCTTACAAGGTCACAATTACCTTGATACACAAGGCACACAAAGACACAACTGAACAAGAGAAGTAAAGACCAATATTTATAATGCAAAAATACTCAATAAAATACTGGCAAAACAAATCCAAGAACACATCAGAGAAATCATACACAATGACCAAGAAGGTTTCATTCCTGGGATGCAGAGATGCTTCAACATATGAAAATCTATCAATATGATCCACCATATAAAGAAATTGAAAAATAAAAACCACATGATCATCTCACTAAATGCTGAAAAAACCTTTGACAAAATTCAACACTCTTTCATCATAAAGGTCTTGGAGAGATTATGTATAACAAGCATTATGGATAACATACATAAGCAGAATGAAAGAATATACAGTAAACAAACAGCCAACATCAAATTGAATGGAGAGAAGCTTAAGACAGTTGCTCTAAAGTCAGGTACAAGACAGGGCAGCCTTCTTTCTCCATATCTCTTCAATATTGTTCTTAATGTTCTAGCTAAAGCAATGAGAAAACACGGAGATATTGGGAATACAAATTGGAAAGGAAGAAGTCAAACTGTCAATATTTGTAGATGATATGATTGTTTACATAAAGAACCTAATAAACTTTACAAGGGAAAACCTATAGCTGACAAACACCTTCACCAAACTACCAGAATTCAAGGTAAACTCAAAAAAAAAAAAAATCAGTAGGTCTACTATATACAGACAACAAAGGGGCTGAGAAAGTAATCAGAGAAACATCACCCTTTACAATAGACATAAACAACATAAAGTATCTTGGGGTAACACCAATAAGTGAAAGTCCTATAAAGCAAGAACTTTGTGTCTTTAAAGAAAGAAGTTATAGAAGATATCAGAAAGTGGAAAGTTCTCCCATGCTCTTAGGTAGAAAAAGATAATAAATATGGCAATTTTAACAAAAGCAATCTACAAATTCAATGCAATCTCCATCAAAATCCCAGTACAATTCTTCACTGACATTTATAGGATAATAATCAATTTATATGAAAAAAAAAAAACAAAAGAACCAGGATAGCCAAAAACAACCCTGTACAATAATGGAACTTTAGGACGCATCGCCATCTCCAGCATCAAGCTCTACTAAGAGCTATATTCTTGAAAACAGCCTGGTATTTGCACAAAATTAGCCAGATAGAACAATGGAATCATATCAAAAATCTTGATATTTACCAAAACACCTATGAACACCTGATATTTTCACATAACAGCTAAAAGTATGCAGTGGGAGGAGAAAGAATTTTCAACAAATTGAGCTGGCACAACTGGATGTTAGTGTGCAGAAGTCTGCAGATAGACCCAAGTCTATCACCAAGCATATAACTCAAGTCCTAATGGACCAAAAACCTCGACGTAAATCCAACCACACTGAATCTCTTAGAAAGAAAGTGGGAGGTACCCTTGAACAAATTGGTACAGAAGACCGCTTCCTGAATATAAACCCAGTAGCACAGACACTGAGATGGACAATTAATAAATGGGACCTGCTCAAACTGAGAAGCTTCTGTAAAGCAAAGGACATAGTTGACAAGACCAAATGGCAGTCTACAGTTGGGGAAAGATCTTCACCAATCGTACATCTGACAGAAGGCTGATTGTAGTGTGTATGTTTCCGCCAGCCCGCCAGTCTGGGCCCACAGCCTCGCCAGCCCCAAATAACACTCAGAGACTCTGTATTGATACAATCCTGTTGGCCAATTACCATTATTGTTTATGGGCTACCTCTGTCTTAATTATTAACCCATTTCTACTTATCTAAGTATTTCCACATGGTCGTCTTATTGGGGAGCTGCAGCAGGCATCCTGCTTCTTCCCTGGGCTACATCTCGACTCCTCCCTACTACTTCCTCTTTGCTCCTCCTGGTCTCCTAGTCTCACCTATCTTGTTTCCTATTGGCCACAGAGCTTTATTAACCAGTATGAGAAACATATATACAGAATAACATCTCCCATCATCTCCTCTTTTCTGTCTAATGTAAAAGAAGGGGTTTAACCTTAACATAGCAAAATATACCGTTCAAAAGTTATCAAATAAGAATCACAGTTAACAATATTTAGTTCATTAACATTTTGTAAGACTTAAAGAAAATATCATCTATCCTATCTTTGTGAGTCTAAAGTCCTATATGTAACTTATCTTTAATCCTAACTAAGGAAAACTATAACCAAAACTACCTGTCTTCAACTCCTTCAAAGACCACAGAAGGATAATATATAAACTTTAGAAATGACAGAGACAACTCATTGCCTGGTCAGTCACCCGATGTTATTCTGTAATGTTCCATCTTCAGCCTATAGGCCATAGTGTGCCTCCAGACTCCTCAACAAAGCAGGAAACTTTAAACTGTCCACCTGTATTGACGGTCTGTCAGTCATTTTTCTCTGTGTCCTGTAGACTGTCTGGCTGTCTGGCAGCCTCTTCCATGAAGCAGGAATCCCGTAGCAATGTCCATCTTGAATCAGCAGTCACCTTTTTGTGGGTCCTGCATTTCCAGTTTCTACAAAATAAAGTCAAACAGTCCAGACAAGAACAGTATCTTGTCCATATGGCTAGTCTTGCCATGATAGAAGCAAACTCCATAATACGTTTCTTCGATGTCCATCTTCCTTTCTGACGCAGGTGGTGTTACCAGGAGCAGTTGTGCCTCACTGTCAAGAAAATCCCTAAGCCATTTTAAATGCTATTTTCTGTAGGTCTTTGAAAGGTTTGAAGAATGCCTATTCATCTCAAATACATCTATATATATCTAGGAAACCTAACTAACTCCAAGCTTGACTACCATAGGTAACTCTCTAATCTGTACTAAATTATACATTACATTTCTAAATGAGCTATATAAACACAATACCTAAACAAGAGGAGAAATATACATATCACAAAATTGACCTTAAATTGTATCAATAAAAGAAAATCCATTCCAAAGCAAAGTATTCATATCTATACCATAATTCCTTTTTTACCTTCATAAAGATTGCTTGTGTCATTAACCAGTTATAACTAAGCCCAGTTAAATGAAAACAAACATTTATAAACAATATTTGGGAATTTGGGTGTTGTTCTTTCCAAACTACTTCCTGCTGGTAGAGGGCGCTGTCATAGGGTTCCAAAGAAGATCCAGAAATCTTGGCTGTAGTGGTCTGTAAGGTTGCAATGTCCCATTGACGTTGCTTCAGGGGGTCTCGCTTGATCAAACCATATAAGTCTGGAAAGAATCCATAGCTTTGCATTTTCTGTGGAAACAAAATTAGAAATCCTTTCCCCCAGTAACTTGTCCTTAGGCTTAAATTTTGGAGTCAAAGCATTTTTAAAATATATAATTTGAATTAATCTAGCAGCATTTCTTTTATCAGTAGTTATTTTCTCAGCAATCAAATAATTTAAAGACAACAGAAGCGCGTATAGTATCCAAAATTTCTCTGTGTTTTCCATCTTTACATGGCTTTTTTATTACTCTATTTCTTCTACTTCTATTTTTACATATTTTGAGACAAGGTTTCTCTGTGTAACTTTTATCTGTCCTGGAATTTACTGCATACCAGGTTTACTTTGAAATCACAGAGATCTGCTTGCCTCTGTCTGCCGAGTGCTGGGATTAATGGCTTGCGCCACCATAGCCATCCATTTAATTCCTTTTTTCTTTTTTAAACCATTGTATCCTGTTTCTTTTTCTCTCCCAAGCCAGCGTATTTTTTAAAACACAGTGTAAACCTTCATTGCAGCTCTCGTACATACCAATGAATTGTTAGCAGAGCTCTGTAAAAGCAAGGCGGCTTTTCTGCCACTTATGCTAATTTTGGAAACCTCCCTTAAAGGAGCAGAGCAAATCTCTGTCTACAGCAAAACAAATCCAACCGAGAAAATGCTGCTACCAAGAAATCTTGCTGGTCTCTGTTCCTTTGTTTCTAAAATCCCTTTTTAAGCTTTTATCAAGTTTAAGTGAAAGTTCTTATAGCCATGTTGGGCGGGCACCATCTGTAGCATGTATGTTTCCACCAGCCCGCCAGTCCGGGCCCACAGCTGCAACAGCCCCAAAGGATACTCAGAGACTCTGTATTTGATACAATCCTGTTGGACAATTACCATTATTGTTTATGGGCTAGCTCTGTCTTAATTATTAACCCATTTCTACTTATCTAAGTATTTCCACATGGTCGTCTTATTGGGGAGCTGCAGCAGGCATCCTGCTTCTTCCCTGGGCTACATCTTGACTCCTCCCTACTACTTCCTCTTTCCTCCTCCTGGTCTCCTAGTCTCACCTATCTTGTTTCCTATTGGCCACAGAGTTTTATTAACCAGTATGAGAAACATATGTACAGAATAACATCTCCCATAATCTCCACAATAAGAAAGAAATGAAGAAACTAGTCACCAAATCTACAAATAATCCTATATAAAAATGGGGTACGGTAATGAAGAAAGAATACTCAACAGAGGAAATAAAAAAGGCTGAAAGACACTTAGTAAAGTGCTCAACACCATTAGCTATCATGGAAATGCAAATCAAAACAACTCTGAGATACCATCTTACTCCTGCCAGAATGGCTAAAATTTGAAACACCAATGACAACTTATGCTGGAGAGGATGTGGGAAATGGAGTACACTCCTCCACTGCTGTTGGATTGCAAACTATTACAGCATTTTTGGAGATCAGTATAGTGGTTCCTCAGGCAAATGGGAAACAGTCTACCACAGGACCTGGCAATCCCCCACTTAGGCTTACACCCAAATGATACACATCCATGCAACAAAGACATCTGTTCCGCTATGTTTGCAGCAGCATTATTTATAATAGCAAGAACCTGGAAGCAACCTAGATGCCACTCAGTTTAAGAATGAATAAAGAAGGTGTGGCACATTTACACAGTAGAATACTAGTCTTTGGAAAATACAAACAAATAAACAAAAATATAGAATCTTGAAATTCCCATGTAAATGGATGGAACATGGAGAAACCATCCTGAATGAGGTAACCCACTCACAAAAAAAAGAGGAAGATGGTATTTACCCACTCATATATGGATTTTAGACTTAGAACAAAATATTACCAGCCTATAATTCTCACTGCCAGAGAAACTAGGATACATGGAATATTCTAAGAGATTCATACAAGGTCATTCATTGAAGAAAAAAGGAACAAGAGCTCAAGATTGGGAGTAAGGAGGCAGATGCAGTGAGTGGAGAGGTAGCTAGTAGAAAGAGAGGGAGAGGAACAGAAAGCATGTGGGACTAAGAAGATTCAGTCAGAAGAGGGATAGACATGAGATAAATAGAAAGATAACATAAAAGAGAGAGCTATTATAGGTTTGAAGAGAAAACTGACTCTAGAGAAATGCCTAGAGACTTACAAGGCTGACCCCAACTAACAATTTAAGCAACAGTGGAAAGTCTACCATAAATGGTCTCCCCTGATAATGAAATTGATGACTAATTTATCCACCATCATAGAGCCCTCATCTAGTAGCTGATGGGAACAGAAGCTGACACTCACAGATAAATATTGAGCTGAACTGATAGCCAAAAGCAGAGAGGGAGGACAAGACAATGCTACAGAAACACATAGAGACAGCTGACCTGAACAAGGAGGAGCTAATGGGCTACCAGACTGATAGCTGGGAATCCATCATTGGACCGATTAAGAATCCTTGAATATGGGTCACAGTTAGAAGGCCTGGGTAGCCTAAGGGACCTCTGAAAATGGAACCAGGATGTATCTCTGGTACACAAAAGGATTTTTGGAGCGTGTTACCCATGTAGGGATACTCCGTTTACCTAGAGGCAGGGAGGGGGGCTAGTCCCTACTCCAAAGTACTTGACAGATTTAGATGATGCCCAATGAAAAGCATCTCACTATATGTGGAATGCAAATGGGTGGGGGAGAAGGAGGGGATGGAAGGGTGGTCTAGTGGCATGGGAATGTTGAAGTGAGGGAGGGAGGGAGTGATGGAGAGGGAACTGGGATGGATATATAAATAAGAAAAATGAATAAATAAGTTAATAATTTAAGTAATTAATTAATCAGTAAGTACGTAAAAGAGACAAAACTTACACTTGTAAGATATTCTCACTCTCAGCCATCCTCCCATGGTCTTTACACTACTGTGAAAATTGTGATGATTTTCTTTGCTTGATTTTCTTGAGATAGTTATAGAATTTTTCCTTGAAGTCCCAGATCTCCCACCCTCAAACATCAACTTTTCCCATACTTCCAGCTTGCCATCCAAACCCAGAAGG
This sequence comes from Cricetiscus sungorus, assembly GCA_030556225.1. Classification (NCBI taxonomy): domain Eukaryota; kingdom Metazoa; phylum Chordata; class Mammalia; order Rodentia; family Cricetidae; genus Cricetiscus; species Cricetiscus sungorus. The sequence continues at coordinate 47,743 of JANBXA010000356.1, read as the reverse complement.
CATTGTGATGGATGAGAGAAATATCCAGCACCACTTACAGAAGACAGGCCTTAAAACCTGATACTGAGGGTTCCTGTCACTGTGAAGTAAAGGTGGGCAAATTGAAGACAACACATTTGGAAGCAGGAAGGTAGAAGAAAGTCACATGTTACCCACATCCTCAGCACCCACCAAAGAGCTCTGGCTCATTCACAGGTTGTTTAGGGACACACAAGTGATGCATGACAATACACACATCCATGAGAGAAAAAGAGAAGGTGGTAAGAGGGAGAGATGGGGGCAGGGAGATGTGGAGAATAAGAGGGAACACACACACACACACACACACACACACACACACACACACACACATGCACACACACACATACACATGACACAAGAGAGAGAGAGAGATGAACAGAGAGAGAGAGAGAGAGAGAGAGAGAGAGAAAGGAGAGAGATAATTAAGTAAACAGTGAAGAATCCCAAGACATCCTGTGCCATTCTGAGAAGAACAAAGTGAAACCATGCATGTCTAGTTGTTACCAAGATCTTCCAGCACAATCACCTGCCAGGCAAGTTCAAAGACTCACCACTGTTGTTCTTTTGCAGCTGCTATTGCCTAAGAAACACAAACAGGAGACTCAGAGCCCACACGGAGTTCATTGAGAGAGGGAAGAAGTAAAGGGGGAGTAGCTGGTGGACAACCGAAAGTGGTGGGAGAGAGGAAGACAGAAGGGGCCCCTGAGAGCAAGAGAGAAAGAGCAGGAGCAAGAGGCAAGAGAGAGGTGCCCTTGGCCTGCTTGCTTTAAAACGGGAGCTTGCACATGCATAACCGGGTCCCCTGCACAGCCAGGTAAAAGCATGAACAGTTAGGTAAAGCCTGATGTAGTTATTAAGTGGCCATAAGCGTCCCACCCAGAGGTGGGTTCCACAGATTGCTGAGCCCCAACAACCTCACACTCACAACAGATAATATTTCCAAAAGTCACCACCTGTCAGGGCTTTTCCAAATGCATGATGGGAACTCCACCTTACTGCATCTATCCCTGAGTTGTATGACTGAAACCAGAGCCTGTTGTTTTCATTTGAAGATAGAAGAATAGTTAGAGTCCCTATCCCACTTCCTATGAAACTTCAAGTCTGCCTCACCTCTGAGAAGAATAGAGGACATGAGGCAAGTCCAGAGTCACTGTGGAGGTACAGTCTCCTAGTATACATGAACTTTTTTCATAATATGAATTTGTTTTATTTAAACAGCATATTTTTATTTATTTACATACCATACTAGTTTCTCCAATGTGCTGTCCTCTAAGTTCCCTCATATACACCCAGTTTCCTGTGTTGCCACCATTCCTCTTCTCCTCCATCTCCACTTAGAAAGAGTTAAGCCACCATTGGTTGAGCAAAGAACAGAGCTTCTTGCCTTGCATCAGGGCTAGTAAAGGGAATCCAATACGGGGAATGGTTCCTCAAACCCTGCAACACTCCATGGACAGGTCCTGTTCTCTCTGCTAGAAGTCCTACAGAAAGACCAAAATACAAGACTGTCACACACATGCAGATGACCTAGGTGAGTCACCTGGTAGCTCTCTAAGACTTAGTCCAGAGTCCATGATCTCCCACAAACTTAGGTCAGGTGTCACTGGGGAAACAAGAATCATAAAAGACATCAGGTGAGGGTGACATTGGTGACAATCCTGTGAATTCCAAAAGGCTGGATACCTGTTGTCAACAGTTGTTTCACTGATGAAGAGCAGGTGACCTCACAGCTCATTTCTTTGGCTGGTCATCAGCTGTAACTCTGTGGACAGCCTCTCTATTTCCTTCTGCAAATGATTTTTGGTGAGGAGCATTGGCTGGCATAATGGTTCCACAGCAGGCCCAGGTCATGGATGATCTCAAATGAATTTGAATGGTGACAAGGCATACAACAAGGTCTGTTGAGAGCCGACCTTGAGTTACATTCTCTTGCAGAATTGCTTACACCTTAGAACTCTAATTAAGCCTTATCTTGGTATACAGGAAGCTGCTTAACAGGTGGTCTCTTCCACTCATTCCAGGTACTGAGTGCCCAGAACTGAGATGGGACTGGCCCAGGAACTAAGATAAGCAAACGTTTATTGTCTGATGTTTATTGTCTGGGATAATTACCAGGACCCCAGAGTTAGCAGAAGTTACCCCTCCCCATTTCCTCCCTGCCTGCTACCCCTCCCCATTTCCTCCCAGCTTTACTTTAAAAACTCCTTTTTACATCAATAAAGTTAGACCTTGACAAATGCACTGCTTGGTCTCCTTCCTTCTTTGTCTCCCATTATTTTCAGGTTCTAGCCCACCTCGACCCATGAATAACTAGGCCCCATGGGTCGGGGCAAAGGTCTCACTTCCCAGAACTAAAACAGAATGATCATGTCTGGATCCCAGTAACAATGAAAATGCTTGGTGCCTGAACAGATATCTTCTCTGTGGATCTCTATAAACACTTTGTAAAGTTGTGGCTCTGTAAGCATTTGGGTATCTCCTCTCCCTTCCTTCACATCCTTCAGGTGAACACATAGAGTATGTCTTTATGCTTCTTCACAGAGGCTCAATATGTGACCTGGTCGATTCCCCTGAATCATGCCTGTGCTTTTAGAAGCCAAGGAAACATGGCACAGTTCACACGCACTGAGGAGTTTTGTGGATCCCAGTTCTCCTGCCTCTTCATTTGAGGCCCATGACTATTGATTGAATAGTCAGACAGGTATAACATACTCAAAAGATTCACCAAGTCACCCCACACCATTGATGGCCCAAAACAACCAAGCTTGCATGAAGGAGCCATTCTCCGCCTTGGTTCCATGGCTCTGGCATTTGTTTATTTGTTTGTTTTTTTTTAAGAGTATTGCCTGCCACCCTCAACTGCTGATTCATAACCCTAATGATGCCACTGTTAGGGACATGTGGTGCAGAGGAGTTCTGCTCTACATCCAGAGGATGCAATAGGCAGGTACACTTTGCCCTACATGTGACTAGTATCAGACATGCACTACAACTAATGTAAACTGCTGTGGGTGAAGTGCAGTGATGCCTGCCCTAAGCTGGAAACACATTGTTCCCTCTCTGCCAGGTGATGCTCTCCCCTGTCCCCACATTACACCCAAAAGCCCTACTAAAGGTAAAAGCTAGGTGCTTCAGCACAACTCTTTGTCCTTACCTGGCCCTGGCTAAGAGGACAACGAAAGTTCTGAAATCATGGACAATCACTAATTATAAGAACCAGGGATGTTCATTTGCTTACCAGATGATCCAGATCCTCTACTCCATTAGTGGAAGTGCCAGCTCATGCCTACTTCTTCCAGGAGCCTCCCAATCTCCTGCCTAAAACTCTTTGTTTGTTTGCTAGGTTCACTTATTTATTCCTGTTTTATTTTGAGACCTAACAGCAACTTCTTTCTGCCTCTGTCTGGATTCTGGATGTTCTCCATTTTCTCTTCCAAACCGAGACCTCAGCCTTGACAACATGGCTACTGATATAACCGAGAAGCACGTAAGGATTGCACTAAGGGCTGTTGGTGTTTCTCCAACACTGGTGACATCATGGAATGCCATCAGATCTACAAGATACAATAGAATACCCATGTAATGGACTGCTGATATCATGACAAATAGCTTTTTCAGACCTGCTAATTTTTTCTCCCTAACTGAACAAGAGTCCCAGTTTCCTTTTCCAGTATTGTCTCTTGGAATATATGATAAGGCATGCAATACTTTCTCCCTCCAGTACCAGGGTTTCCTAACCTTAATTGGAAGCCTCATAGTACTAGCCATGAAGGTATCTGAAGTAGCCTTTCTAAACCTTATAGAAGAATGTCTCATTCCTTCCTCAAAATAACCTATTCACCAATATGAGCAATTGAAAGCTACTGTGAGACCACCTTATGATGAATATAGAGAAAGAAAGCTAACCTTCCTCAAGGACAACTGAAATAAAGCACATTCAGGAGGGATTTCATGACTGGTTGCATCATGGAATTTAGGACAAAAGTACAGTCATGGAATCCATGTGCTTAGCTTTAGAAAATTGCCCCAGTGGTAATCTTAGCACATTTTAAGTAGAATCAGGATGATCTAAGCTCAAGGTGAACCAGCAAAGCCTGTGTGAGGGCAATTTCAGAGACATGAGATGCTGTCTCAACAACTAAAGGAGAAACATACCCTTTATCCATGGCCTCCCTTTCCAGTTCTATCTAATGAAAACCACTTGCCATTCTCCTATAATTCTTTCAGCTTAGGGAGAAGGAACAAGGTGGGGTGATCTTTCTCATCTAGGGACCTTGCTCTTCCCCATCCTCACATCCACATGGAGACCACATCAAAGTAGGTTTGACCACATAAAGTACTGAGTAATATCCAATGCTGCTAGCACAGGACTGGTCCTGTGAAAAACTGACTTTCCCTGGTGCTGTCCTAGTACAAAGACACAAGGCCTGAGCCAAAATCCACTGATCACTTCAAGGGGCTAGACCAAAACCATCAGAGACACTAAGCTTTCTTCACTAGAGATTTGATCAAGCTGACCCATTCCAAACCTGGTTATCTATTGAACTATATCTGATACCCCTTCATTTAGAATCCATTTCAAGGCGGAGTTCAGGTGCAGCTTTTCTGACAGTTCCTTTGTCAGAAGGACCATCTCCTTCTGCTTCAGTAGTATATCAAGTATTTTCTCTCATTTCTTGAGATCCTGCTTACTAGAAGATTGTGTTCTTAAAGAGGATTACACACTATCATACAATTGTAAACACATACAAACGATCCTAAGACCTTGGTGGTCAGCATGGCTAGTGAAAGAGTCAGAATTCAGGGAAGTAGGAAACCCAGATTAAAGAAGGAGACTGACATGATGAACTCCAGTGGTGTCTTCAGATATATGCATACATGCATGATATACCACCACACCCTCAGTCTTAAATTACACATAGATATAAACTCTCTTCCTCTCACAACCTCACTCACTCACTCACTCACTGTCTGTCTATGTATCTATCTATTTTTGTATCTATCTATGAATATGTATTTCTCTGAATCTCTTGAACACACACACACAGAGGGGGGGGGAGAAAGAGAAGAGGAACGAAAAGGAAGGAGGAAAATAGAGACTTAGGAGAAAGAAATATCATGGCAAATTGGCTGTAGAGTTTAGACAAATTTAACATTTTCAGTATAGAATTACAACTCAGCTTTCACTCGTCTCTTCTTGGTTTGTTTAGATCAAGTTCATCTCATCCAAGTGGTGTTTCAGCAGGTCCCATTCCTCTTGTACTTTCTTTTTCTCCTGTGTCTGCATGTCCACCTTCTTTTTCAGCTGAGTGTCTTCCATCAGGAGTTGGCTGTGCAGAACTCTAGAGACATACTCTGCATAGTAAGATTCAGCAAGCTTCCTCCTGCTACCCCTACCTTCAGGAACCACCTAGCCAAAAGAACCCATGTTTCCAGAAAGAAATAGCCAGATTCTGATACAGCCATGACAGCTGTACTCAGGAGATCAGAATAAGAGAATATCTACTTCTACAAATTATCAAACTGCTAAGAAACACCCCTATATCCAATAAGGATTTATGTACTTTCAATAGAAGGTGAATTCCCCTCACTGTCCATAATGGACTATGGTTAGGGGAAACATTAGGAAGTCTTCGGCAAATACCTTCAAAGTGTGAACTGGTTATCCCAGGTAAGTATCTACAGGTTCCGCATCCACCAGATCTCTAAAGCCTGAGTCTGAGCTCCAGAAGCCCAGGGCTGATTGGCATTCCATTCACAGTGCAAATCACTGTTCTACATAGAAGCTCCTATGACTCTAGCACATTTGTGGCAGTGGCTAACAGTATCTGTCACACTTAGCTAACTGAGTCCAAGAGGCACAAGTCCAATTGTAGCTTGGTAAGACTCGTTCCTGAGGAGCAGCAGGACTAGAACCAAAGCATTAGACTTTTCAGTCAAGGGAAATCATACACAGAGAGAATCCCTTTCCACAGCTAATAAGGTCTATGCAAAGATGAGCACTTACCTATAGAAAACTGTCTCCCTGTTCAGCTGACAATTTTTCTGATACCTCGGTGTTATCATTCTCAAAGATCTTTAGTTCCCACATGACATTTTCATGTTCCAACTTTAGTTTCTTATAGAGCATATAATTAATTTTTTGTGACCCTATATCAGGACAGCTATACAAACATCCCAAGTGATTGCAAGGTGCAACTTTGGTGAAAACTAAGGAAAAGAGCATTGATGCATAAAGTGGGGCTCTCAGATCTCAGCAGTATCATATTCTAGAAAGTATTACAGGCAAACCCTTAGAACCCATCACATAACCCTAGCTCCTGGATTGTTTGGGGGACTCATAAAATTACATATGTATGTATCAACATATGTGGAAGAGAAAGAGATGGAGACATGGAGCAAAAGAGAGAGAGAGAGAGAGAGAGAGAGAGAGAGAGAGAGAGAGAGAGAGAGAGAGAAAGAAAGAGAGAGAAAGAGAGAGAAAAAGAGAGAGAGAGTAGGAAGGAAGGAAGAAATAAAGGAAAGACAGCAGGAAGGGAGGAAGGAAGGAAAAAAAAAGAAAGAAGGAAGAAAAAACATGAGGAGATACAGAGGGGAGAGCACCCACAATTAGATTCTAAAGAAATTCATGGAACACTATGGTCTAAGGCACAAAACTAGAAATGAACTGTCAAGTGTCCCAATATTTCCTGTACCACACTGGGAAGGACCAAGTGAAACCATGCCTGTCCAACTACTAAGATCTATCAGCAAACAATTACTGGCCAGGCAAGTTCAAAGACTCACTATAAACTCATGACACATATCTACCACAATCCACCACCTGCCAGAGCCTTTCCAACTACTAAGATCTATCAGCAAACAATTACTGGCCAGGCAAGTTCAAAGACTCACTATAAACTCATGACACATATCTACCACAATCCACCACCTGCCAGAGCCTTTCCAAATGCATGCATGGAACCTGTACATTACAGCCTCTATTCTTCAGTTATATGATTGACACCACAGCATCTTGTTGGGAGCTGGCCTTGAGTCACATCCTCTTGCAGAGTTGCTCACACATGAAAACTCTAATTGAGCCCTATCTTGGTAAAACAGGAAAGTGCTTAATAAGCAGTCTGTTTCACCCACCCCAGGAACTGAGATAAACCAGGTGCCTGGAACTGAGATTAACAAGGAGTCAGGAACTAAGATAAGCAGATGTTTATGGTCTGGGAACCCCAGAGTCAGCAGAAGCTACCCCTCCCCATTTCCTCCCTGCTTTGCTTTAAAAACTGCTCTTTATGCCTAATAAAGTTAGACTTTGACCAAATCCATTGCTTGGTCTTGTACCTTCTTTCTCTCCCAATATTTTCAGATTCTAGCCCATCTCGACCCATGCATAACGAGGCCTGAATGTGGGGCTCGAAGGAGGGCTTTTATGGCATGGAGTCCCCAACCCTAAAGAAGAAACACTGGTAGCACACATTGAGAAGAGAGCTGGACAACAGACCTGCGAGCTGCAGCAAGGCAAGTTGGAATCCATCCTGACTGCTCATGAGCATGCTGATTTCTGGTGAGTTCCACCCTGTTTATGTTCAATAATCATGGGTCAATGCTTTTCCAAGGAGGTGAAGTTCATTAGGGACTTCCTAGTACTCCTTTTGAGAAAGAGGAATTTGAGTTTCATGTAAAGAGTTTAGATATCAGTCTCATTGCAAGAGATTTCAGTTAATGGTTAAGGATGTTTTATTTCAACAAACCAATCTTCGCCTAGAAAAAAGAGGGCTAAAAGATGTATGTATGTATGTATGTATGTATGTATGTATGTACGTATGTATGTATGTTCTGTATGTATTGTTTGGCCACACAAATGCATGTATGGAGTGTGATTATGAATGTGTAAATCCTAACAAAGTACTATTTGCATTTTTTAGATATGGTAAAAAGAGACAGCAGTCCACAGGAAATGGCCAAAGCCAAAATGGACTGAGAGCCAGAGAAATCTGTGTGGATGGATCAAAATAGTTTAACAGAGGAGAGAGTACAAAAATCTTCCAAAATTTTGATGGTTAAAAACAAAATTGTAAGAATGGAGTTCAATATAAACTTTTAGAAAAGCTATTGAAAAAAAGCCTCAGAGAACAGCAGCCCTGTCAGCCCCCCCCCACATACACCTGGAAAGGTGTCAGTGAAAATGCAAATGAGATCTTGTCAGCTAAAGAAAGCTTTACAAGTTAGAGAAGGAAAATTTTCAAAAGTATTTTAGACTTACGTTACATCCTAAAGAAATTAAACCTCAAATATTAATATGTAAAGATAGTTTGTGATCATTAAATGAATTTTAGAAATTATTGAAAAATATTCAATGGTTACCATCTTTTTAAAAGCATCTACTGGCAATTTAAAACCCTAAAGCCAAAACCTTAAAGGAGATAGTGATCCCAAGTCATCAGGACAGCTAACTAAAGAGGCTAGACAAGTTCTTCTACAATTGGAGAATACAATCCAACATTAACAGATATGCTATATTGAGTATGAAAACCATGGGAGGCTTATGTGCTTTTCACAAAACATAATCTGACTTCTTTCTTGTGGCAAGGGACTATTGTTATGGTTACATTTACATTACTTTGGTTTCCTCAACCAAAGTGTTAAATCCTTATTTTAAAATAGTGGTTTGTGTGGTACAAAATGCTGTATGGAGTCTAGGAGATACTTTGCCAGAGAACCAAGCATAATACATGTTTCCTATCCCAATAGAAAGTTAATGGTTATTTCAAAACCTTTACAACCACTAATTAACAGGCAAAGGAATGTTTACTTAGATGGTGATGGGGTTACCTCCTCTTATCTGAGAGTGGGCTCAGACACCAGCAACGGCACACCTGACTTAAGAAATTAACCTTCTTTTATCAGTTGAAGCACCCTCTATCGATTTAGGACCTAAGTTTTCAAATTTTTATTAATTATAATTTTTGGTCCATCAGCTTTTGCTAAGTTTTTGGAAAAATTTGATAATCAGATTTCAGTTCATAGATTGTTACAATTTGTACTAATATATCCTTTTGTTTTTCCTAAACTTGTAAGGGGTAATCCTGTAAAAAATGTTGTTAGTTTCTCCTGATGGTTTTACTATCAGAAAAGCAGTTTATGTTATTGATGGAAAAGAATATGTAGTACAGACAGGTTCACCTTCAGCTCAGATAGTTGAGTTACAAGCTGTTGCAATAGATTTCAGGTTCTAATATATGATTCATTTAACTTATATATTGATAGTCATTATGTTTTCAGATCTCTTCAAGTTTTAGAGATAGTTCCATACATTGGAACTAATAACAATCAGGTTAAAATGTTGTGTGAGCAAATTCAAAGTGCCATTCATTTTAAAGAGAGACACTGTGCTTTGTGGGTCATATAAGAGCTCATTCAAACTTTCTTCAACATACTGGCTAAAGGTAATGAGTCAGCTGATAGGAAAATTAGCTCAGCAATCACACAGCGTCCATCGTAAAAATAGTAATAGTCTAACTATTGTTGTATGGTATAACTACAGAGACAGCTCAACAAATTTTCAAACAATGTGATGTATGCCCAATATATTTATCTGTAACTAATATAGGAGTTACAGGCAACTCAGACCTGCTTGCTAATCATTTATGACAAATGGATGTTATTAATATTACAAAATTTGGTATTTTAAAATATGTGCATGTGACAGACAATACATATTCAGGCTCCTTAATGGTCACTGCACAAACTGGGGAAGCCACTAAGCCTGTGATAAGTCACTGGTTAAAATGTTTTGCTTACATGGGAGTTCCAAAAAATTATAAAGACAGACAATGGATCTGGATATACTAGTAAAGCATTTCAACATTTTGTGCACAATAAAAAATAAACACATAACAGGCATTCTTTATAATCCTCAAGGGCAAGAAATTGTGGAGAATGCTTTTAGCTCCATAAAAATGCAACTCATATGAGAAGGGAGTTGTGTTCCCAGTCTCCACATGATGCTTTAAATCATGCACTCTTCATTTTAATATTTTTAAGTGTGGATGTCCTTGAGAAATCTGTGGCAGACAGATTCTGATAATATGGAACTCAAGAGACTTTTACTCAAGTCTAATAAAAAGATCCATGCATGAGACTATGAAAAAGATGCAACCCTATCCTAATATGGGATTGAGGGCAGTTGAGGGCATTTTTGTGTTTTCTTGCAGGAAAAAAATGAGGCCAAGTGGCTGCCAGACCTTTTGATAGATGTGTGAAACACATCTGGAGCATAATTACCTCCTCTCTCTCCCTCACTCTCTCTTTCTCCCCCTCCCCATCTCTCTCTCTCAATCTCTCTTATGGGTCATTCTCTAGAACAGGCAAGGCTTAAACTTATTGCTTTTTCAACAAGGAGGAATTTGTGCAGCATTCAAGAAAGAATGGTACTTCTATACAAATCACAAAGGAATGGCAAGAGAAAGTGTGGACTAGGTCAGAGAAGGCCTAAAAAAAAAAAAAAAACAGTAGAGAGCAGCTGGTAACCACCCTACTCCCTTATCCTTTTCTGGCTTCTTAAGTCTGTTTGCTTAGACCCTTGGGCCATTAAGAGGTTAACTGGCTTTATCTGATGACACAGCCTATCCATGCACACTGTCACAGGCATGACTTCTAGGTATGTGGTCATGGTGAGCCTTTAGAAAGATGACAACCCAGGACACATGGGGCCACTTCCCAGGGAAGCCTCCTTCTGCTAATGACAACTAAAACACTTAGGTGCACCTATGAGTGCAATAAAGAGGCTACCAAAGGTGCCTACCCTGCCTGGCCTTCATGGGAGTATAACTGGTTGTATGAAGGTTGATGTAAACAAAACAAAACAAAACAAAACAAAACAAAACAAAAAAAAAACCCTTCCCTTATCAAAAAGGCATTGTGGTGTGGCAGGCATGAGCAATATCGACTGTGAATGCTGGATTAGCTTGCTTTAAGAGTCATAACACATAACATAACACCAGGATCCCTTCTCCCACTTTTGGTGACATAGTGTCAATAGCCCACATTCTTAATTGAAAAAAAAATATTCCAGAATTGATTGTGGCATAAGCCTTAGAGATTGCCAGCTTTTTCTTAGATTAACCCATAAGTTAAAGATAGCTACATTCAGTCCTGATCTACCTTTTCCCCTCCCCAACTTTCTGAGAAGGAGAGTTTAGGCTCACAAGATTGCAGTCAGGTTAATTAGTAACACTCCTTATACAGTTATTTAGCAACACTGGAGACCTCTTCCTCTGCTAACAACCTGCTCATCTCTACCTGCATTTCTCCTTAGCAGATATCTTGCTCACCTTCAGTGACCTATAATTTAGAACACCAGGAGGTCCAGATACCAGACAATAACCTCCCCAGAGCACATGGGGGATTTTTGATTATGCTATTATACTCTCCTCCTTATATGAAGGGATAGTCATTTTGAGAGATTCGGCTTATTCTAACAATTCCCATCCTTGCAGATAGCATACAGATTCCACTCATGGAATCTCTGTTACTCAGGTGTCTGCCCTTGGGCTATGCATTTCTACCTCTGAAGTTCCTCAATATAGCCATCTTTGTAACACAACTGTTTCTCCCCACTTACCTCATACTTACATTGTCCTTCCCAACCATGTTTGGTGGTCAGGTACTCGTGGCCTCACCCGATGCTTGGCCACTGCTGCCTTTTGTATTTTAATCATTTGCCTTGCCGGCTTTCCTATCACCCTAATGACTTCCTTCCCTTATGGGAGGAAAGTGATGGCTCTCCCTTCCCTGGGCAACTCAGAGAGCCTATTTCCCAAAATCCAGCTAAGCTCCAGGGCCAGGTCTTGATATAACTGAAACATTAAGAACAAGTTACACCACAGTCATACACAAATGCAGAGGGCATAGATGGGTTCCATGCAGTCTCCCTAACTGTTGGTCCAGTGCCAATTAATTCCCATGAGATAACGTCAGAAGCATCTGTGGAACACGAGACCTTAAAAGAAAGCAGGAGAGGGTGATAGGGAGGACAGTCCTTTGGACTCTGAAATGATGGATACCTGTTGTCAACAGTGAATTTGCCTCTCCATTTCCTTCTTCCCTTTTTTCTTGGTGAGGAGTTTTGGCTGTGATGATGGCTGCATAGCAGCCTCTGTGATTAGATGAACTGAAGTGAAATTGCATGGTAACATAGATTAAGGCATAAAGAAAGGACAAACAACCCTGATATGCAAACACACATATTATATTTGGAACCCAAGGGTAATACAGTGATTTTAGCATAGATTGAGACTCCCCATTTGTGGATCTCAGCTCTCACAACACTCTGTAGAGATGTGGTTATGTAAGCAGTCAGGGATTTCCTCTACCTCCCTACATGTTTCAAGTGAACACAAGGACCACCTTTCAGGATTAATTACAATGGTACAAGATGCAACATGTTCTAGAGTCCTGAACCCTGCCTGCGATTCCCAAAGCCTGGAAAAATGAGAAAGTGCACAATGACTCAGGTGCAGTGAAGAGCCCAAATCCCCTGCCTGTTCATTCCTGGCCCATGGATGTAGATTGAAAAAATCATGAAGGAAGCAAAGATGGTCAAAACCCTCTCCAACTCACCACACAAAACTGACAGCTAAGAAGCATGAAACCTAGCATTTAGAAGCATATTGCTACCCTATTGCCATGCTTTCAACAGTTGTTAGGCTACACTAGAGTATTTCTTGCCACCCTCTGTCTCTAGTTCAACCCATATGGATACCTTTGTCAAGGAAAGATATTTACAGGAGTTCTGCTATATAGCCAGTGGACATAATATTGTAGGCAGGTGCTCTTTTCTCTGCATGTGAGTAGTGTCTGGAATTCATTAAATCTAAAAGAACCTGCTGTGAATGAAGGTCAGTGCTGCCTGCCCTAACCTGAAGCACACTGTTCTCTCAGTGCCTACTGTTAGTCCCTCCTATCCCCACATTACAACCTCAAACGCCAGTACGGTAAAAACTAGGTGATCCCAGCACATTAGGCTTGCTTTACCAAGTCCTGGCTTACAGAACAGACCACTAATATTCTGGAATCATGGACTATCAGTAATTATGAGAATCTTGCTTCTCAGAGGCTGCAGAACCTCTACCCCATTACTGGAAGTCCCAGCTCAATCCCACCTCCTCCATGAATCTCCCAATCTCTCACCCAGCATTCACTGTGCCTTTGCCAGGACCAATTATTTTTGCCTGTTTTATTTTGAGACCTAACAACAGCTTCTTTCTGCCTCTCTCTAGCCTCTGGATGTTCTTCATTTTCTCTTTCAGAAACCTCAGTCTTGACAACATGGCTAATGATATGACCATAGCCACTGAAGGATTGCCCCAATGGCAGTTGGTGTTGCTACAAAACTGGTGACATCATAGAATGTCTTGAACTCTCCAGGATACAATACAATGCCAGTGGAAGGGACTGCTGATATCATGGGGAATAGCTTTTCAGCCCTGCTAATTATTTCTCCATCAATGAATCAGAATCCCAAGTTCCTTTACCAGGATCCTCTCTTGGAATGAGTGGTAAGGCATTCAACACCTCCTTCTTACACATCCAGAGTTTCCTTAGCTTGATTTGAAGACCCATAGTACATCCTTTGTTGAGTAATGAGCTATATTTTCTAACATTAATAAAGAATGTGTCTTTCTTGCTTCAAAAACCCTCTACTGATCAATATGAGAGCCTCATTGACATGAATAAATAATCACAGAGAGATTAGATTACTCGTGACAAGTGTTTGAAAGTACTTGTATGATGAACATGCATGACTGGCAGCAGTGAGGTAAAGGTTACAGTCATTGAATCCATGAGCTTAGCTTTTGAAAATACCCCAGGGTTCCTTAGCAGATAGAAAATGCAGTCCTCATGGTTGCTGAGAAAGTACGATGACCTGTTGGCAGAGAAGACTGCAATAGTGGATTCATAAAGACTGTGAACTCAGAGGCTGAGTGTGGGGCTGTGCACTCTGTATCAGCCACCAAACAGTATTAGTTGCAGGCCTCTATGAGTCACAGTAAGATTTTCAGTGATCAGGAAAAAGAAAGGAGACTAGAAGAATAAAGAAAAATAGCTGTAGACATATTTCAGGGGGTAGAGTGACTGCCTAGCATATACAAGCCCTGGATTCCATGACTAGGACTGACATCACTGGCCTTGGTGACATCAATTTTGAAGTGGAAGCAGGATGATATCAGCTCAAGGTGAACCTGCAAAGCCAGTGTAAGGACAACTTTGGAAACATCAGGCCCTGTATCAATGAAGGAGAATCATGGCCTACCTAAAAGAACTCACTCTTCAATTCTTTCTAATGAAAAGCACGTGCCATTTCATGCCACTCTTTCCTCTTATGGAGAAGGATCAGAATGCGAGTGGATCTTTCTAATCTAAGAACATTTCTCTTTTCTTTCCTCGGGTTCATATAGAGAAAGACCACTGGTAGATGGTTGTCTGTAGTATCCATTGCTATCAGCATAGGACTGCGCAGGACCACCAGAGAGAAACTTAACAAAGAAACAAAAGAACTAACATAATTTATGTACCAATTGAGTTTAAAAGACAAGTATAAAACATTCCAACCAAACACTAAAGAATATGCCTTTTCTCTGCTCCATATTGAAATTTCTCTAAATCAAACACAACTCGGCAACATAACTAATTTCAACAAATACAAAAAAAAAAAAAAAAAAAAAAACATGGAACAATCCTCTATATCTTATCAGGCCACCATGTTTTAAAATAGGAATTTCACAACAAACAAATTACAGAAACACTACTCATGGAAACCGAACAATATGAAATTGCACCATACCTTGGTCAAAGAAGAAAGAAGGAATGAAATTAAAGACTTCCTAAAATTCAACGAGAATGAGGACACAAAACACCCAAACTTATGGAGCACTTTGAAAGCTGTGCTACGAGAGAAGTACATCGCACCAAGTGCCCATATGAAGAAAAGGGAGGATAATCACACTACAGAATTAACAGCCCAACCGAAACCCTTATAACAAAAAGAAGCAAACTCACCCCAGAGGATTAGATGCCAGGAACTAATCAATGTGAGGGTTGAAATCAATACCAGGAAAACAATACAAAAAAAATCAATGCAACAAATGGTTTGTTTTTGAGAAAAGCAACAAGATACACAAAACTCTATCCAAACTAAAGAAAAACCAGAGAGAGAACATGAAAATCATCAAAATCTAAAACAAAAAGGCAGGACATAACAATGGACACTGAGGAAATCCAGACAATTTTCAGGTAGTACTTTGAAAACCTGTACATTACAAAATTTGAAAACTTAAAGGAAATGGACAAATTTCTGGATAACTATCAGTTACCAAAATTAAATAAAAAAAACCAGATAAACAACTTTAATATACTAAGAACTCCTAAGGAAATAAAAGCAGTCATCAAAAACCTCCCAACCAAAAAAAGGCCAGGGGCAGATGGCTTCAGTGCAGAATTTTACTGGAAATATAAGGAAGATCTAATTCCAAATCATTACATACGTTACATACATTAGAAACAATAGTTTCATTACCAAACACATTTTATGAGGCCATAATCACCTGAATCTACATGCCACACAAAGACACAACTAAGAAATAAAACTACAGACAAATATCCCTCATGAACATTGATGCAAAAGGATTCAATAAAATACTGGCAAACTGAATTCAAGAATACAACAGAGAAATCATCCACCATTACCAGTAGGATTCATCTCTGGGTTGCAGGAACGGTATAACATATGAAAATTTATCAATATGATCCATCATATAAACAAACTGAAAAAGGAAACCTGCATGATCATCTCACTAGATGTTGAAAAATCCTTTGTCAAAATTCAACACCCTTTCATAATAAAGGTCTTGGAGAGTTGAGGAATAACGGGAACATACACAAGCATAATAAAAGTAATATACAGTAAACCAACAGCCAACATCAATCTGAATGGAGAGAAGCATGAGTCAATTCCTCTAAAATCAGGAACAAGACAAGGGTAACCTCTCCCTCCATATTTCTTCAATATTGTACTTGTAGTTCTAGCTGAAGCAATAAGACAACAAAAGGAGATCAAGGGGATACAAATAGCAAAGGAAGAAGCGAAGTGTCCTGTATTTGTAGATGGTATGATAGTTTATGTAAGGGACCCAAAAAAATCTGGCAGGGAAATCATACAGCTGATAAACGCTTTCAGCAAAATAGTAGGATACAAGACAAACTCAAAAATATCAGTAGCCCTATTTTATTCAGATGGCAAATAGGCTGAGAAAGAAATACAAGAAACACCACACTTTAAAATAGCCACAAACAAAATATAGTATCTTGGGGTAAGGCTTACCATACAAGTGAAAGACCTATATAATAAGAACTTTGTGTTTTTAAAGAAAGAAAAATATACCAGAAAAAGGAAATCTCTCCCAAGCTCTTGGTTAGGTACAATAAACATAGTAAAAATAGCAATCTTACCAAAAGCCATCTACAGATTCAATGCAATTCCCATTAAAATCTCAGCACAATTCTTCACTGACCTGAAAGGAAAATAATCAAAATTGTACGGAAAATTAAAAATCCAGGATAGCCAATACAACCCTGTCCCACAAAGGAACTTCAGGAGGCACCACCATCCCTGACTTTAAGCACGAAAACAAAGCTATAGTCCTATACACAGCCTGGTATTGTCACAAAAATAGACAAGTAGCCCAATTGAATTAAATAAAAAATCTTAATATTAACCCACACACTTATGAACACCTGACTTTTGACAAAACAGCTAAAAACATACAATGGAAGAAGGAAAGCAACTTCACCAAATCATGCGGACACAACTGGAAGATGGTGTGCAGAAGCCTGCAGATAGATCCATGTCTATGGCCCACACAAAACTCAAGTCCAAATGAATCAAAGACCTCAACATAAATCCAGCCAAACTGAACCAATCAGAATAGAATGTGTGTGGTACCCTTGAACAAATTGGTACGGGAGACCGCTTCCTGAATATAACTCCAGTAGCACAGACTCTGAGATCGACAATTAATAAATGGGACCTCCTCAAACTTAGAACTTCTGTAAGGCAAAGGACACAGTTGACAAGACCAAACATCACTCCCCGGACTTGGAAAATATCTTCACCAATCTTACATCTGACAGAGGGCTCATCCTCAAAATATACAAAGAACCTAAGAGAATAGTCACCAAAACACCAAATAATCCCGTTTAAAAAATGGGGTACAGAACGGAATAGAGAACTCTCAATAGAGGAATTCAAAAAGCACTTAAGAAAGTGCTTAGCATCCTTAGCTATCATGGAAATGCAAATCAAAACAACTTTGAGATACCATCTTACTCCTGCCTTGCTGCAGACAGCTTAGTGGGTTAGAGGTCTGCATGGATATCAAGACTCAGATGACCAGGTCAGGAGTGGCTTTGGCTTGACAGACAGACACAAACACACTTGAGGAGGTTTGCGAACTGCTGCATTTTTTACTTGTCAGCGTCAGGCTTTCATGCAGAAAGTTTAAAGAACAGATCTTTAGCCACAATTTAAAGATTTACAGACATAATATAAAGGTGTCAACAATTACTTTGAAACATGAGATCGTAAATACATCTAAGCAAATGTGTAACCGGGAACCTCTGTTTATTTTGGCCTGCTTGTGGTCAGCATATCAGAGATTTGGTTTGTTGAGTTTAGAGAATAATCTCTGTCTCTGGATAGTAAATTTTTAATAATATTGATTTAGTGGCCCTAAGACCCAAATTAGAGTATTGTAGTGAATCCCACAACAGCTTTGCTGTGGGTGGGCTAATTATAGGCAGGGTTACATTGCGGACAAATTTTTATACCTTAGCCCTAATTGATTCATCAGGCCCTGGGCTGACATCTGAAGTCACAACTGGTGCCTTAGGATCTGTATCTGAAGGCACAGAGGGCAATATCCATCCATTGACTGCTGATCTGTATCTCTTTCAGTTCCTGAAACTATATCTATGTGGTCTCTAGGCTTCTCTGAATTAACAGTGTAGCTACAGGCTGAAATATCCATGAATATTTTTATCGTAGCACAAAACACATCTAGCACCCGTTCCAAACAGCCAGCTAAGCAAGCACTTGCAGGGACCTGGAACACTTTTCCCCAGGAGGCGTAACACATGTGGTTCGAACCTCTGGGCAGGTAGCCATTGACATTTTTCTCAGCCATTGCTACACTATCTCCACTTGAGCTGGTGTGGCACTGCCTGAATGGCTATAATTAGAAACGCTCATGAGAGCTTATGCTGGAAGGAATGTGGAGAAACAAGAACACTCCTCCACGGCTGGAGGAGATCAGTATGAAAAATGGAAACCAGTCTATGACATGAATCGAAATTCCACTCTTAGTCATATACCCAAATGATCCACATCCATGCCACAAAGACATGTACTCAACTATGTTCATTCAGCGTTATTTGTAATAGCAAGACCTGGAAGCAACTTTGATGCCGCTCAACTGAAGAATGGATAAAGAAGATGAGGAATGTTTACACAATGGCTTTCAACTCTGTGAAAAACAATAATGGAATCTTGAAATTCGCAGACAAGTGGACAGAATTTGTAGTCAATTGTTTTGGGGGTCATGTAGGATGGGAGGCAGAGGGAACTGGGATTCATATGCAAACACAATTATTTCCAATTTAAATATATTAACAACAACAACAATAATAATAAAAATAAAAGAAAGCCTGACAAAGTGCTTTACATTCCATGAATTTAGCTTTGCAGTGGAGGCACACACCTTTAATCCCTCCTCTAGAGAGTCAGCCACAGTAGATCACTGTGAGTTAAAAGCTACCCTGGTCTACAGTGAGAGTTTTCTCCATCATAGCCAGGACTCTCACTCATTGAAACCCTATGTCAGGAAAATAAAACTCAAAACAACCAGCTGGGAAGATTAGTGCACACTGGGCACTAAGGACAGTTTTGCCTCGGCAAAGCTGATATACAAATATTATCTCCTTGCTCAAATGCAAGTAGAAGAAACCAGGTTCATCTACCCAACTGGCAGCATTTACCAAACCAGCCAAACACTACTGAACACCCACAAGTAAGTAAGGCATACCTGACCCAGGTACCTTCCAGATACTGAGAAGGTGGAAAAGGAGAATCATTCAGTATAGATACTAATAATTTGGTAGTGTAGACTAAATCCAGGCTGACCTAGATTACTTGGGTCTATAGATGGTCCTTCTTAGTCAGGGTCAACTCAAACAGAGAATATGGACTAAGGCACATTGTAACCAATCCCTTTTCTCTGTTTCTCTCACTGCTGACCTTGTAGAAGTCCTGGTTTCTACTCACCTGTCTGGGGATCCACAGGGTACTGACTCTGTATATCAAGGCTTTTGTGACTCATCTCCTTCTAGAAGTCTGAACCACTCCCAGGAGCTCTACAGTGATAAACAATCACAAGGAAGAAACAATTCCTTAATTTACTCTGAGATCTGCCATGGGAAATTGCAGGTTTAACGGGCAGCTCTCATGGCCCAGGTTTGCCCTGCCAGCCTCTCCATCAGAAACATGTCCTCTGTTGCAGGGTCCATGCACTGTGCCTGCTCTGCAGCTTCTTCCCAATACTGCTTAGCTGGAGATCTTTCTTGTCATCAGGAACTCTTACCTCACATCCAGCCATATCATGGAGGGTCATATAACTAACTTATATGCCATCATAGAGCCCTCAGCTGGTAGCTGATGGAAACAAAAGCATATATCCACAGATAAACTCTGAGTTGAACTCCTGGAATCCAGTTTCTGAGAGGGAGAAGTTATAAGAAAAGGGGTCAAGACCATGCTTCAGAAACACACAGTCAGGTGACCTGAACAAGGGGGAGCTCATGAACCCCCAGACTGATAGTTGGGAAACAAGTATTGAACTGACTCAGAACCCCTGAACATGGGCCTCAGTTAAAAGGCCTAGGCAGTCTAAGGGACCTCTTACAGTGGAATCAGGGATTCCTAGGTCATGAATAGTCTTTGGGAACACATTTCCCATGAAGGGATACTCCCTTAGCTTAAAGAGAGGGACTGGACCCTACTCCAAATTACTTCATTGATTTTGCTGATCTTTGCTGGATGGTATCACGATTCCCATGGAGTGAGGGGAATGGGACAGGAGGTTGTCTGGCGGGCATAGAGGGAGGGAGAGGAAACTGGGATCAATATGGAAAATAAGGAAAAATTATAAAATATACACATTTAAAAAAAGGTATTTCCTAGGTGACTTGGGTGTTTAAAATTGATGTTTTATTGAAAGAAAAACAGAAGCAGCTAGCTAATGATTTTCATATTTCTTTTATGAAATGATTTATTAAATTACATTGTTACTCAAGTGCATAGAGCAATATGGGTATATTTCTTAATAATTTGGTTCACGTGACCAATTCATACTGCATATCTATAGTGTACCATATGTTTAGGTGTAGCTAAAATCACAGCACCATGGACACAGTATGGATATTGATTTCATTATAAGTGCGTATCCATGGACTAGTTTTGCTGTCCATACTAAAAGCCACCAATTGCCTGTGTGGTCCTGCCTGGCAGAGAACTGTCTATGTGGCCCATCCTGCATGGAACTTTCAGAGACCTACTTATACAAGTGATATATGGGTATAAAGGAGTGTGACACCACACCTGAATAAAGAACATGGAGTCATGTGTGAAGAAAGGCAATTTGCTCTTTTATTCATAAATACATTTTTGTCAAAAGAGGCTTTAAAATGGCAGTCAATAAAGAGTTAATAGTCTTAAAAAATTATGACAAACAATAACAAGAAGGAAAAACATTAAAATACCGTAACTATAATAAAAAAGCAAAATGTAAATCAAAAACTAATAGAAAAATTGTGATGAAAAGGATTCTCTTGCAAATTATGAAAAAACAAGAACAAGAAAACATCAAAATAGCAAAACTATAACAAAAAAGCAAAAATGTAAAGTAAAAACTAGGGGAAAAATTGAGATAAGCAGCATTCTCTTGCTACAGTTTGAAAGGTACAGACTTACAGCCTGTGTATGTCTTTACAAGGAAGTCACCAATGTTAACAGGGTTTTCAAGATGAGTGCATCATTTCTGCCCTTGATTCTAAGGAGTTCAGTACATGGTAGGGATGGCGCTCAGCTCGTGGTTCTTGCTGTAGCAGCTTCTTCTGCAAGAGACTCTCATCCTGGGCTGTTTCCTGTTCCAGCTCAGGCTGTCGCCATGTGGACCTGGAAAAGAAAATTAGTTAAGACCCAGACCAGGACTGAACCTGCTGTGTCATATTCAAGCCCCTCCCTCCCTCTGCTGCAGTTCTTCATCAGTCAAAATGAACTTTTGTCTGATGCCATTGTTGGTACCACTAAAGAATAAGGATCAAAAAAAAAAAAAAAAAAAAAACCTGGACATGTAACTATTTCCCAGATCTAAACACATTTCATGACTTAAACTAAGCCCAGTGTTATTTACGTTCAACCAGAAATAGCAACTTCTGCAGTTCAGGCATATCATTGTGTAAATAAAAACAGCATATTAATGCAATAGTCTACAGCGTAATAGCAATATACTTGTTACACATAATAAGAATTGATTGATCACAATACACAGCTCTGTATTGTGGAAATCAGAACAAGGTGATTAACTTAGATCGATTGTCATACTCAGGAGGAAAATTGAACATGAACAGCCCAAAAAATAAATCTTGACATGGCAGAGAAGCATTTCTGAGAAGTGTCCCTGTGAACCCTGGCCCTGCCTGTGACCAAACTGATACTTTTGATAGTCTTAGTACCAGATCTGAGAAGCAACTTCCAGACTCCCTTTGCAAGTTGGTGAGAGAACTATACCAAGAATGTTCTGATATTGCCCGTAGCTGAGGCATAGCTCATTTTAACCTGGAAAGTCCTTAACCGTCTATATCAAGAGAACAATTTGAAAAGGAAATGTGATAGTGATGGAGAGAGTAGTGTTCAAAGTTGTGTATCTCTTCCCTATAGCTGAGGTTCATAAATAAATTTATCATGCCTGGAAATGTACACACTAAGTCCCAAAACTTGGCAGGCTGTGAAAGACAAATCACTGTTACTTCAAGAAAATACTGCTGAGAACATAGAGAGGTCAGAACACAGGAAGGGAGACTCAATTCTATGGACACACTGATATCAAACGTATTGTTTAATGGATGGACGCTCTTGTTGAATGAATAGCACATTTATCTGATAGTGCATTTCTGTGGTTGTGGCTGAGAATCATGCATGCTAGAGGAAGCCCACAAATGATACACATCCCAGGTCCAGGGGACACCCAAGGCTCTACCTGTTCTCTCCAGCCAGAGCTCTTACCTCATCTGGGAGACATCAAAGTGATGTTGCAGCCTTTCTGACAAATCCTTTATCTGAATCACCATCTCCTTCTGCTTCAGTAGGACATCAAGTCTTTCCTCCAATCTCTTGAGTTCCTGTTCATTGGAAGATTGTTTTCTTAAGGAGGGTTACACACTCAGAACTCTGTGCTTAGAATCCTAACTATCCTGGGGCTGTGATCGGAGAGGCAGGCAGATGTCTGTGAAATTGAGGCTAGCCTGGTTTACAAAGTGTGTTCCAAAACAGGCAGACTACCCCTGTCTTGAAAAAGAAAAAGAAAGAATCTTAACTATCATAATGAAAAGTTCATGTGTGATATGTTGGTGACCTCCCCTCCTTCATTGGACTGTAGCTTCAAGCGGAGCATCAGAAGTAGATTGCCAATAATTTAGTTTCAGGACCGTCTAACCTCCCTGAAATAATTGTTCATAGACAATAAATTGAATATCTGGATGGCATGAGTAGGTAACTGGCAATGAGCATGGATGAATAACATAATTTTCGAAAGTGTAGTTGGGTGAACAGGCAGACAGGCTTCAAATGTCCAAATGATGCCAACCTTCATCTGTACCATCATCCTATCTCTTACCTGTTGTTGCTGGATTTTCAGGTCACTACTTTCTTCTTTGTTTTTTTGGATCAAGTTCAAATCCTCCAAGTAGTGTTTCAGTAGAACCCACTCCTCCTTCAGTTTCTTATTCTCCTGCTTCAGCATGTCCACCTTCCTTTTCAGCTGAGTTGCCTCCATCATGAGTCGGCTGTGCAGACCTCTGGAGACACACTCTGCATATTAAGGATCTTCCTGCTTTCTCCTGCCACCCCAGAGTCCAGGAACCAACTCCCAGAAAGGACTCATGGTTCCAGAAATACATAGCCAAATTCTGATACAGTCTTGACAGCTCCACTCAGGAGTGTAAAATGTGAGGAGACATACTTCTACAAAGCACTACTAAGGAGAAGTGCTATAGCCAAAAACGATGCATGTTCTTTCAATATAAGGTGGATAACCCTCATTGTCCTTAAGGGACCATGGTAAGGGGAAACATCAGGATTCTTGGACAAATACTTTCCTAGTATGGACAGAATACTCAAGGTGAGTATCTACAGGCTCCATATCTATCAGATTTCTCAAACCTGAGTGAGCTACAGCAGCCCACGGCTGACTGGCATTCCATTCATCGTGCAAAACCCTGTTCTATATAGAGCATCCTATGCCTCCAGCACAGAGGTAGCAGTGGCTACCAGTATCTGTCACACATATCTAATGAGTCCAAGAGGCACAAGTCCAAGAGCAGCTGGCTACAGCTCCTTATTGAGGGGCAAAAATCCTAGAATCAGTGCTCAAAACTTTTCTGTCAAGGGAAATCATAACACAGATAGAATGTCATTCCACAGCTAATGGGGTCTATGCCAAGATGCGCACTTACCGATAGAAGACTGTCTCCTTGGTAAGCTCACTGAACTTTTCTGATGCCTCCGTTTTCTCCTCTTCGAAGGTCTTTACTTCCCACATGACCCGTTTATACTCTGACTTCAATTTTTCATAAAATTTATTTGGCTTATGGTAGGGTCTAGGAACAGGAGAAAAGAACCCCATGAACAGTGGCGTCAAGAATCAGGTGACCTCAATTTGTATCCTTGTCTTGCATAAGCCTGTGGATGCCACATTCTGACTACTAAGTGATGGGTTCTCTTGGTGCTTTAAAACCTATTATCGTTTCCATGTTTCAGTTGTTTCTGTGAGTTCAGATGGAATGTGCCCTGGTTGCATGAGTTCACTCAGCAGTCCTAGATACTCCATCAAGCTCTCTGTTTTACCAGTAGTTTATTCCAAATGTTGGAACAAACCAGATATCGCAGTGAGTTTTTTCCTGTTTTAGAACATAGATTACATGAACAAGGTGACTTTTAATGAAAAGTAACAGCACATGATTCATGGCTTGCTACGCTATATCAGGCTTACCAAAGGATTTCTAGGTACATCTATGGTGAGAACTTTAGAGAATAGTTGTTTAAAGTAGGGCTCAATGACTTCAACAGTACCATAGCCTATAAAGTAATGCAGTTGAACTCTAAGGCCCCACCACATAGCCTTATATCTCAGATTGTTTGGAGACACACAATCTTGCAAATGCTTGTATAAATGTATGAGGGAGAGAGACAGAGAAAGAAAGAGAGAGATAAACAAACACAGGTAGAGAATAGATCGAGAAACAAAGAAGAAACAATTGAGAAAACAGAGAAAAGAGAGCGCCCAAAATCAGAATCTGAAGAAATTCATGGGGCACTTGGTTAAATCACAAAACTAGAAAGAAACAATCAAGTGTCCAAATACTAACTGTACTACACTGGGAAGGGCCAAGTAGAAACATTCCTTGCTAGCTGCTACCAAGTGCTTCCAGCACACAATCATCTGCCAGGCAAGATGAAACACTCAAAAACTCACAGTACGTATTATCTCCCAAAAGCCACCACCTCTCAGGGCCTTTCCAAAAGCATGTTGGGAACCTGCACTTTGCTGCTACAATTCCTGAGTTATGTGACTTATACCACAACCTCTGGTTTTCATTTAGAAAATGCTATGAAGTTAGAGTAAATATCTCACTCCATCCAAATCATCAGGTCTGCCTCTCCACTGAGAAGAAAGTAGGTCACGAGGTGGCTAACTGAGTCCACTGTGGAGGTTCAGCATTCTAGAACCACAGAAATTTATTTTTAAAAAAACAAGGAGAATTTATTCGTTTATTTTTTAAATAGCATATTTTATAGTCCATAATCATGCAGTTTCAACTCTCCCTAGCCCCACACCTACACCCTACTTCCAATCTAAACACACCTTGAACCTCTGCATCTCAGCTCAGAATGGGACAAGCCTCCAATGGGCTCGAACAAAGGACTAAAATCCTCATCTTTCACCAAGGATAGTCCAGGTATTCCTGTATGTGGAAGGGTTCCCAAAAACAAGCTAAGCTCCAGAGACAGGTCTTGCTAGTACTCCTAAATTGAGAACAATTTAAACTGCAGTCACACACAGGCAGAGCGCCTAGGTGGGCTCTATGGTGGCTCTCTATCTGTTCTTCCAGAGTCCATGAGTTCCCATGAAGTAAGGTCAGATTTCTCTGTGAAACACAAGACCTTAAAATCAAGCAGGAGAGTGTGACAGTGAAGACAGCCCTGTGGAGTCTAAAAGGATGGATACCTGTTGTCAACAGTTCCTTCACTGATGAAGAGCAGGCGATCACGCAGCTCATTTCTGTCGTTGGTCATCAGCTGCAACTCCGAGCTCAGCCTCTCAATTTCCTTCTTCACTTGTTTCTTGGTGAGGAGCATTTGCTGTGATGATGACTCTGTGGCAGCAAGTGTGAGAGATGAACTCAAGTAAAATTATATGTTGACATAAGGAAAGGCATAGAGAAAGGAGAGACCACTAGGGGCTGGAACAGAAAGATCGTGTGAAAATATATCAATTTTGGGCCAGGGTGAGATGCCCCATTAACAGCTCTCACAACTCTCTGTAAAAATTGGTTATTTAACCATTTAGGGTTTTCATCTGCCTTTCTACACATGTTTCAAATGAACTAAAAGACCACACTTCAGGATTACAGGGGTGCAGGAAGCAACATGTTCCGGAGCCCTGTACCCTGCCTGTGGTTTCATATGCCAGGAGAATTGACAAAGTACAAAAAACCCAGGTGCCGTGAGGTTTCCAGTTCTCCTGCCTGTTTATTCCAGGCCCATGTGTGTAGATTAAAAATCATGCAGGAAGCCAAATGGTCAAAAACATAACCAAGTCTCACTACCTCACTGATAGTACAGAAACATGGAACCTACTATTTAGGAGCTTATTGCTGCCCTGATCACATGACTCTGACAGTTGTTAACCTACACTGGAGTATTGCTTGCCACCCTCAACTGCTAACTCAATCCCTATAGATTCCTCTCAGAGAAAGATAGTTACCTGGAGTTCTGCTTTACAGCCCAGGGACATAATATGTTTGGAGGGTGCTCTTTTCTCTGCACGTGACTAGTGTAAGGAATTCATTAAGCCTAAAGGAACCTGCTGAGACTGAAGTTTAGTGATGTATGTCCCAAGCTGGAAGCACAATGTTCCCAGCCTGCCTTCTGCTAGCCTCCTCCTCTTCTCACATTACAAATCCAAATTCCAGTAAGGTAAATAGTAGGTGATCCCAGCACAACAGACTTGCTTTGACAGTTTCTGGCTTATGAAAGAGACAATTTTATGGAATCAGAGACTATCAGTAATTATAAGAAGCAGAGATGTTCATCTGCTTCTCAGAAGCTCCAGAAACAACCACTTTACTGGAAGCCCCAGCTCAAGCCCACCACCTTCACAAACCTCCCCCATCTCCCAGCACTCACTGTGCCTACGTGAGGTCCACTTATTTGTTCCTGTTTTATTTTGAGACCTATCAGCAGCTTCTTTCAGTCTGTCTCTGCCCTCTGGATGTTCTCTATTTTCTCTTCTAAACAGAGACCTTAGTCTTGACAACATGGCTACTGATATAACCAACAGGCACTGAAGGACTGCCCTAAATGGCAGTTAGTGTTGCTACAACACTGATGACATCATGGAATTCCATGAGCTCTCCAGGATACCATAGAATTACAAGGGAAGGGACTAATGATGTTATGGGGAATAGCCTTTTAAGTCCTGCTAATTATTTCTCCAAAAATGAACCTCAATCCCAGGTTTCCTTTCCAAGATTCTCTCTTGGAATATGTGCTAAGGCATTAAGTACCTCCTCCATATAGATCTAAAATTTCCTTAGCTTACTTGGAGGTCCCATAGTGCACTGCTTGTTGTGAACTGAGCTTGACTTATTATACATTAAATAACAATGTCTCATTCCTTCCTCCAATTCCCTTTATTCATCAGTATGAGAAGCCATGTTGGCATAAAAATTGTGGCAGAGAGATCATCTTCTTCATAAAAAGTGTTGGAAAGCACATTCATGAAGAACCTACATGACTGCTTATACTGTGGGATTGGTTCAAGGTCCCAGCCATGGAATCCATGTGCTTAATTTCTGAAAATTGTCCCAGGGGTCCTAGCAGATATCAAATGGAGCCATCATGTTGCTGGGAAAGGGTGATGATGTATTAAGACAGGAACCTGACATAGTGATCCATCAATAATTGAGCCCACAGGCTGTGTGTGGGGATGTGCTCTCTGCATCAGACACTGAAGCAGTATTAGTTGCAGGCCTCTGAGAGTCACAGTGAGATTCTCAGTGAACAGGAAACAAAAAGGAGACTGGAAAAATAAAAACAATAGCTGTAGACATATTTCAAGAGGTGGAGTGACTGCCTATCATATACAAGTTCAGTGAATAGGACTGTAATCACTGGAACTTTGAAGTGGAACCAGGATGATCTCAGTTTAAAGTTAACCTGAAAAGCATTTGCCATTCCCATACCACTCGTTCATCTTATGGCGAAGGAACAGGAGGTGAGGTGATCTTTCAAATCTAAGGTCCACATGGAGACCACATGTAAGTGGTCATCTGTAATATCCAATGCTGTTAGCATAGGACTGTACCTATGAGAAGCTCTGACTCTTTTGTGGTGTCCCAATGTGAAGTGTCTGGGTGTCTGCCCAAACCCCACTGATCCCTTCAAGGGTTAGACAGAAGCCATGTGAGATCTTACACATCCTTCACCAAAGATTAAATCAAGATGACTCATTCTAATCCTGGTTTGCTATTGACTTCAGCTGAAACCCATGCATTTAGATTCCATTTCAGGGTATAGATGATGGCCCTACCTCTCAAGTGAATACCTTGTTACACTAACCAGGGCCCAGTTGAAACAGGACTGGATGTAGAGGTGTTGCTGTGAATAAGAGCCACTCTGACCACGATCTCTGTTTTTAAAAAACTTTAGAGGGAACACTCCCCTTATTCCTCAGGTCTGTTTATGATGATTGACAGTCTTAACTTGGGAGATGAAAGTTAGAGAGACTAAAAAACAGATATCATAATACTAAGAAATTAGAATTTTCTATTTCCTTGGGTTTAATGCAGTTAAAATCACATAGACAGTGACTATCTCGCCCTGGGCTTCATATCTTTGGTGCTTTTCCAGAAATGTTTTAAAGCTGGTTTTCTTGGTTCTACTGTTTCTGGTTTCAAAATAAATTCACACACACACACACACACACACACACACACACACACACACACACACACACACTGTTTATCTTTCAGAGAGAACAAATAATTAACAGTAATGCATGTATATGAATAAGTCAGTATAAAATTGAGCCTAATTAAGGATTGAGAAACAAGTATGTCTCCTCTGCATGGAAATAGTGAGAGGGGATTGGTACACAGCAGGCTGAGCAGCCATCTTACCCCTAATAGTTGGGAAACAAGCAGAGTCCAATGTCCCCATTGAAGAAGTTCCTGCTGTGTGTGATGTGTGCACCATAAATGTCATCCATGCCTCTAACCAAAGGTTGCAAATTTCTTCCTTTTTTTTATTTTGAGACTTTTTAAATTAAATTTAAATTTCAAACAAGCTTATTGTACATATCAATCTTAGATCCTGCACAGTCCACTCCTCCCCTGTCTCTGCAACAACCCCTATCACATCCACTGTCTGCTCCCCATAGAGTGTGAGGCCTACATGGAATTCATCAAAGTCTGTTATATCATTTACTGCAGGGCCTAAGCCCTGCCCCATGTGTCTAATATCCCTCTATGTGGAATAGGCTCCCAAAAGTTTATTCATATACTAGGGATAAATACTGTTCCACTGCCAGAACCTTATAGACTGCCCAGTCCTTCTATAACACCCATATTCAGGGAGTCTGGGTCGGCCTATGCTGATTTTCAGCTATCAGAATGGGATCCCTTGGTTTACCCTTGTTCAGGTCACGTGTTTCGTTGGGTTTTTCCAGCTAGGTCTTTACCGGTTCTGTGATCACTCCTCCCCTCTCTGCAACTGGATTCCAGGAGTTCAGCTCAGTGTTTAGCTGTGAGTGTCTGCTTCTATTTCCATCATATACTTGAAGGTTCTAGGATGGTATATAAGGTAGATGTCAATGTCATTATCAGGGAAGAACATTTAAGGTAGCTTCTACACTATTGCTTTCCTTGTTAGTATGGATCATCCTTGTAGGTCTTTGGACATTTCCCTAGTGCCACATTTTTCTTTCAACCTATAATGGCTCTGTTTGTTTGCTTATTTTCCTCGCCTGGGTTGTCTGGTATGGGACATGAGGTTGATAGAATTTGGTAGTTATTAGAGAGTTACATAATTACATACAAAAGGGATTGATCAACATACCAGTTGCTTTTCTTCATTGAACTATGATAACATGTGACAAGTGAAAATACATTATTTTTGATTTCTTAAAATTTAACTTGCTGCACTAAATGGAAACAAACTGTATGTAGTGCCAATGGTCTTTCCTAGACGTTTTACTGCTTAAGGTTTATAATGGGCAATATTTTGCTATATACTGTCTTTGCTAAAAAATTCTCTACATCCTTGTGTTTGCTGGCTTTGAACTCAAGGCTTAACTGCCTAGGTTTCTTTTGGGCTTGATTATAAATTTGTACTACATTACCTTTGCTTTAAAAACTATTTAAATTGTTGAATTCTTTTTGAAGATTAGTGATCAGAGAGTACAAAGTGAACATCTAAAACAGATGGTGGTTTACAATCTGTCCCTCACACACACTCTTGTTGAGATCATTAAAATAATGAATGAATAATTCCTTTATTCCTGTTTTCAGTCCTTTATTATGACGTTGGAAGGGAAAATAATTTGGAAGAAATGTACTTTGTATTTATATAAATTTAAGTTCAGATCCTTACACTTGTCTGGTTTTGAAGCCTTGAGCACCTCACTTATCCTCTGATCTCATTTTTTTTTGTTTGTTTTCTTTTTTTAATTCTTTTTCTTATTTTACGTATCAACCCCCTTCATTCTCCCTTCTTTTTACCCTCCCTCTCTCCCAACCTCACATGCCCCTGACCACCCTCCCATACCATTCCCCACATCCACTCCCCATGTAGGGTGATACCTTCCAGGAGGAGACATCAAAATCTGTCAAGTCATTTGATGTAGAGACTAGGCCCTCGCTCCTGCCTCTAGATTAAGGGAGTATCCCCCTATGGAGAATGTGCTACCAAAGTCCTTTTCTGCACCAGGGATGCATCCTGGTTTTACCTTCAGAGGTCCCTTAGACTGCCCGGGCCTTCTAACAGAGACCCATGTTCAGGGGAATCTGAGTCAGTCCAATAGTTGATTCAAAGCTATAGTCTGAGAGCCCATTAGCCACTCCTGGCTCAGGTCAGCTGTCTCTCAGTTTTCTGTAGCCTGTTCTTGTCCTCCCTCTTTGCATTTGAATTCCAGTTTGGCTCAGTGTTTACATGTGGGTGTCTGCTTCTGTTTACATCAGGTACTAGATGAGGGCTCTATGATGGTGGTTAACTTAGTCATCAATCTCATTATCAGGGAAAGGCATTTATGGTAGTCTTTCCACTGGTGTCTCCGTCTCTCTTGGACTTTTCTCAAAATGTTACTTGGGGTCAGACTTATAGGTTTCTGGATTCTTCTCTAGAGTCAGTTGTCTCCTCAAACTTTTAATGGCTCCTTCTTTTATGGTATCTCTCTCCTCTCTCTCTCTCTCTCTCTCTCTCTCTCTCTCTCTCTCTCTCTCTCTCTCTCTTTTTCCCTGATTCAATCTTCCTAGTCCCACAAACTTTTTTTTACTCCCCTTCTCTTTCGACTATCTTCCTCTCCACTCACTGTTCCCCCTCCCCACTCCCAATATGCTCAGAAGATCTTGTCCCTTTTCCCTTCTTTGAGGGACCTGGTATGAATGTCTTAAAATCCTCTATGTATCCTAGTTTCTCTGGCTGTGTGAATTCCGGGCTGGTGATCATTTGCTCTTTGTTTAAAATCCATATATGAGTGAGTATATACCATGTTCTTCTTTTGTGACTGGGTTACCTCATTCAAGATGGTTTATTCAAGTTCCATTCATTTACTGTGATTTTCAAGATCCAGTGATTTCTTTTATTGTGCAAATGTGCCACATCTTCTTTATCCATTGTTCAGTTGAGGAACATGTAAATTGCTTCTAGGGTCTTCCTATTACAAACAATGCTGTCACGAACACAGTTGAACACATGTCTTTGTGCATGGATGTGGATCATATGGGAGTATGCCAAAGAGGCAGATTGCCAGGTCCTATGGTAGACTGATTCTCATTGTCATGAGGAAATGCCATATTGCTCTCCAAAATGGGTGAATCCCATGAAAGACTAGACTGGAAGCCATAGTTTTTATGCCTAGATCATGTAGAGTAAAAAAGAGTGAAGAAAAGATGTAAATAAAATCATCATTTAAAAAAAACCATCAAGATAGAACAACAGCTGACATATGCCTTTAATTCCAGCACTCATGACACAGAATCCAGGGTATCTCAGTGAGTTCAAGACAAGCCTGCTCTACAATGGGAGTTCCAGGACCACCTGGGCTATTACACAGAGGAAACCTGCCTTGAACCCTTCCCTCACAAAAAAAAAAAAAAAAAAAAAAAGTATATTTTGTTGGTGTAGTGAGATATCCTTGGAAAAAAAACTGATTTTTCATTTGCAAGTGGTTGTCAGGTGGATTAGGGACTAGGAAGTGTGTCCATATCTTTCTCCTGCAGGACCCCATCTGCTGCACACTCAAGGCTGCTGTCTCATTTTCTGTGAGGACTATGATGTGTCCTAACTGTTTTCCTCATAGTTTTTTCACATGTGGCTCAGGATACAGACTGCTGACAGCTCTCATTTGAGAGCTGCGAATAGTGGCACAGTGGGCATGGCTTTCCTTTTTAGCTTATTGCTCGCTTAACTTCAGAAAAACTAATATCCCACAGCTCTGTAGCTTCTAGGTTAGTGTGTATAATCTCTGAGTCACCATACCTGCTACAGTGTGTACATGCATATCTGTCTGTCTGTCTTACATATGACATTTGTAGCTTGACCAAAAAAAGATGGATGTAGGGCTAGAAATTTTATACACAGTAACATGCGTTGTCTTGTTCAACATATGATGGTTACTGAACAAGTTGCCGATGCAAGCTTATTGACCACAGTCACACCTTCTCACATAAACTATCAGATCTCTGAAGACAAGGCCTTAACTACAGGTTTAAGGTTTGGTATACCGGTCAATCATAGAAAGTGTTCAATATGTTTGTTTGTTTGTTTGAGTGTTTGTTTGTTTTTGGAAAAGAAGAAATCATAAAGCTACCTATGATGAGTATCTGCTAGTACCTCCTTTTTCATGAAAGTAACAAAATAAAAAGTATTTTCTGTTTCTTAAAAAAAAAGTACTTCAGGAGAAAAGCAAAGTCAGAATGATAACAGCGAGGCATCAGAAAGGTTGTCAGCTGACCAAGGACACAGTCTTCTATCTGTAAGTGCTCATCTTCCCATAGACCTTATTAGCTGTGGAATGGGATTCTCTCTGTGTTATGATTTCCCTTTACTGAAAAGTCTAATGCTTTGGTTCTAGTCCTTCTGCTGCTCAGGAAGGAGTCTTACCAAGCTACAATTGGACTTGTGCCTCTTGGACTCAGTTAGCTAAATGTGACAGATATTGTTAGCCACTGCCATCAATGTGCTAGAGTCATAGGGGCTTCTATGTAGAACAGTGATTTGCACTGTGAATGGAATGCCAGTCAGCCCTGGGCTTCTGGAGCTCAGACTCAGGCTTTAGAGATCTGGTGGATGTGGAACCTGTAGATAATTATCTTGGGTAACCTGTCCATACTTTGAGGGTATTTGCCCAAGACTTTCTAATGTTTCCCTTTACCATGGTCTCTTTTATGTTCTCTCTCTCGCTCTCTCTGTCTGTCATCTATTCCTCCCCTGAATCAATCACTCAATAACCCTAGTCCCACGTGATTTCCACTCCTCCACTTCTGTTTTTCCAAGTTCACAGATCAATTCTAAAACCATGTGCTTCATCTTTACTTCACAACATAATTTAAAATAATAGCAATACACAAATTATGCACACATTTGGTATAATATGTAACAAAAGTCAATCAGATATATCAGGTATTTGTTTATATAAATTTTACAGGATCTACAACACATGTATCAATTATAGAATAATATAAATGTCAAGTCATTCTCTAGAGATAGGGTTGTAGCATCCAGAATGAGAGTGTATAACAGGCATCAAATCTAAGAATTTGCATATGTGTTTCAATGAAATTCAATATACCTACATTAGACTTAAACATCTTAGTAACATAGCTGCTTCACATCAGTAAATTTTTATTTATTTATACCTTCAACTTGCAACTTAAAAAAAAAACAGGCTTAATGCTAACATACATGACATCTGCAACTAATTCACTATGAAGAAAGTACTTCTCCAGACTTAGTAACACTAGTCATTCAGGGGGAAGTCCTAAAATACTTCTTGTTTATTCACAACAAAATCCAAGTAAAACATTACTGAACTAATAAAATATCTGTTCAAAGCTGATATTCACACTTGTCTGCTCAAGCACCATGAATACCTCTAGCCCATCCTATTTGGGGCCTGAACTCATACTATTACTATAAGAAAAGTAAAAAGCACTCAGGTTAGCCTATACAAATGCAATGTTCTGCCCTGAGCCTATTTTGGAACCACAACATCTGGTTTCTTATTTGAGAGGTAATACAATACCTTCCATGAATCCACATCACTGTAACATTTTCAAACCTCAATGGGAATTACAAAATCAACTGTAACTTCACTGAAATGGTGGTTGAAAATCTACCAGATGAGGAGCAAAGAGACCAAGGGAAAAAGAGTGATTCTGCTCACAATGGAGCTATCATCTTAGCTAGCTATTGTCTGATAAATATCCACATATATGAAGATTCACTAGGAATATCATTGACTTTCCTCTTCTCCCTAGACTAATGCATTTGAATGTTTGGTCTCCAGGCAGTAGAACTAGTTGAAAGGTTAGGAGATGTGGCCTCGTAGGTAGTGGTTTGTCATTGCATGTGGACTGTGAGATTTCAGAAACCAAAGCCAGACCTAGAGTCTCTCTTTTCCTGTTGCCATGATCATGGTGTCTATGCACAGCAATAGAAGGATGACTGACACACACACAATGTTGCTAGTACCGTAAACAATGGATCCCTTGCCATTTTCTAATCTACACAGCTGTACAGAATTCTTTTCTACCAAGCCACCCGAGTCCCATTGAGAAGACAACTGACAGGTGATGAAACAGTATAGTTTCCATCATCCTTCTTTTCAAATGAAATCTTTTGAAATTTTTATATTCATTTGTGAGTTTAGCATGGGGAATCAGTGTCATAGTGCTAACATGCAGTTCAGAGGACAGCTTTCAGGAGTTGGTTTTCTTCTACAATATGGAGTTCTGGTGGCTGAACTTGGGTCATCAGGCTTGGGGGCAAGTGTTTACACAGACTGAGTCATCATATGTACAGAAACATGATTTTGAAAACACTTTTAAAAGCCATGGATTATGCATCAAATTATCATTTAGGTCACCAGGATGTAGTCACCTAAACAATATCAGTTTACTAAGTCCCTTACTCTTTGATGCTTTTCTAAAACCATGTAATGCTTTTACCCCTTTCAAGAAATAAATAATAATAATAATAATAAAAACCCCAAAAACCTGCTGAGTGGTTAAGTGGATGCTCAAGGCTTCAAAACCAGACAAAGAGAAAGTAGGGATCGGAACTCAAATTTATATAAATACAAAAGTGTATTTCTTCTAAAATGGTTTCGCTTCCATTCCCTTCCAACTTCATAATAAAGGAACAAGAATAGCTATAAATAAATTATTTATTCAGAGTTTAATCATCTCAACAAGGGGGAGTATGAGGGACAGACTGTAAACTCCCATTCTTTCTGGATGTTCACATTGTACCTTCTGGATCCCACTTTTCTTCAAGAACACATCTACAAATTCAAGAATTTTTAAAGCTGGGAAAAGATAAACAAACCTGTTAACTGTGCCTGCAGAAACATAGTCAGGTAAGCCTTGAATTCAAAGCCAGTCTAAACAAGAAT
Organism: Cricetiscus sungorus; assembly: GCA_030556225.1. Classification (NCBI taxonomy): domain Eukaryota; kingdom Metazoa; phylum Chordata; class Mammalia; order Rodentia; family Cricetidae; genus Cricetiscus; species Cricetiscus sungorus. The sequence goes on along the minus strand of JANBXA010000356.1, from coordinate 12,224 downwards.
GTAGAGAGTTTTCTAGCAAACACAGTATATAACAAAATAACTCCCATTACATCCTTAAGGAGAAAAAAGCCTAGCAGAAACCACTTATACTTACATACACTTTCCATTTAGTGAAGCAGGTCAAATTCTAAGACATGCTAAACAAAAAGCATGTATTCTCACATGTTACCACAGTCCAGGGGAGAAAATCAACTGCTGTCATGGTCACCTGATTTTTTGTAGGCAATTATGTAATTAATTTCCAATTTTTGCCAACATCTTGTCCCTCACCACATCCATCCAGGAAAGGAAAATTAAGCAAAAGTATTGTGAGTTTTGGATTCATGTGATTTAAGAATATTTTCCCTTAGTTTCATCAGGAAAACAAAGCTGGATTTCACATAAAGAAAAGTTAAACAAACCAGAAAACTCGGGCAATACTTTTTACAGGTTATGCACACAGGAAAAAAAAAGCAAAATATCATTCATAGTATTTCTCAAAGAAATCTTTTAACTTTAATACTTGCCAAAGTGAGACAACTGAAATTAAGTTGAAATGTCTGACATGGTCACTGTGTTTTAATGACAGAATATATAAGCTAGTTTATTTGGGACCTAAAACTAATTATCATCGTAGCATATCTCCAGTCAACCAAATGCAGTGGAATGAATCCACGCAAAAGTTAAGAAGGCAAGGCTTAATGCAGGTTGTAAGTCCCCCAGACTTGAAGAATGTGTACAAAAGTAACAACAATTTATCTCTAAGTGGTTCAGCTCATATGAACCTTAAAAGGACTGGAGTGCTTTCCTGACCATGGCAATCAAAAGGTTTAAAAAAGTTAATGAGCAACTTCTGGAAATAAAGGGGATATGGGAGGATAGTATAGTAACCAAAAAAAGGCACAGCTCTTTGCAATGAACTCTCAAAATTACTTCATTGTGGAGCGTAGATGCAAAGCCCGAACACAAAATGTTGCTCAATCAAATTTCCATTGTGAACTTCTGAATTCTCATTTGGGTCCAGTACCTTAATGTGAGACAACCTTCCCTTTGCAAGATGGCATGGGAATGGGGGGCAAGGGGTTACACTTTCTCAAGGATAACAAAATTGAGGGTTTTCCCACCAATAGTTTCACTTGTATTGTAAATCCTATTTACTCTCTATGTCTGCAAGTATATGTTGCTCCCATAGACCTTGGTGGCTGAAGAGACAGATGCACAGATCTTTGCTACATCCCAGGGACAAAGCTTTGAAAAGCCACTGAAGGCCCATGGTGTTTACCCTGCTCAATTGCCCCAGAGCTCATTCCAGGGCCAGAATGTTCAGGTGGAGCCTCACTGAACAGTCTTCCCTCAGATGAAAGCCTCAGCAGGAGACTCTGAAGGAGTCAGCCTGAAAAGCCAATGGAGGAGGCTGGGATCAGCAACCAAAACAAACACCCTGGGGGACTAATATTATGGAGGAGAGTGTGCCTTCCTTATCTCACCTGTGTGCCCTCTCCTCAGAACCCCAAACTGCCCTCAATCAACTCCCTCAACTAAGTTGCTTTCTCACTGTTTGGCTTCCAGTTCTCCCTGCACTGGCTTTTCAAGAGCAGCTGTGCTCCTTGAGGGCTGAGCAGGACATCAGAGGATGCTCCCTTGGACACCACTGGGGCAAGAATAAAGCATTGCTGTGGGGATGGGAACAACACAGTTAACAGCTTCTCGTCCCATTCCTCCAATGACCTGTACACAGCCCTGCCCACATGCACATGTGCAGCCTGGGAACCAGTAGTAGGCCTGCCACATGCCAGTGCTAAGAATTACTATTGGATGAATTGGCTGCACATCAGGCTATGTGAGACTACTGAAAAGGCTTGCAACTGTTGGATCAAGTGCTAGGTTGACCCCAACTGTGATCAAAGTTGGGTGGCTGGCAACAGCTCCTGGGGGCATTGCCTACCCACATTCTCGTACCCCCACCATCTCCTGGAGCTGCCCTTCCTCAGTGCTTCTGGTGCCTAAATAAGTCCAAGCGTTACCACACATTAACCTAAATGGTTGAACTATGGTTAGAAAATTTATGATATTTAGTGCTTGGCATATTAGAGAGTATTTTAAAACAGTGGATATTAATACAGGTAGTAAACATTACTACAATTTTTATTATGATTCTCTTTGAATCACTGAGAATGTGGCCTCACAAAGCAGACTGAAGATGAAAATGCCATGCTTCTGAATGGTAGCACATTCTTTCAGGCTCCTTTTGAGTTGAGACTGGGGTGTATTTGGTGCAATGGTAGTTGAAAAATCTAGGGGTGTACACGGCTTAATTAAGCTATGTTGAGGTGATTGGAGATAATGTCCATTTCAAGGCTCAAATCTGTCACCTGAAACTTCATCCTATTAAAGGCCTCCACATCCATGGTCATCCAGTCAACTCCAGCCTAGATGCTCCTGGATGGGACCATTATCTAGAATGACCATAAGAAAACAAGGCTTACAAGGTGAAAGGTTATTTCGAGTGTGAACCAAGAGCTGATTCACTTAGGCTATGAGAATACACAAAGTCAATATAGCAAAGAAGTAGGTAATAAACGTGAGTCCTAGGTAAAGAATAGATAGTATCATGCCCAGCAGCTCACCCACTTAGTAAGGGGAATCACCTCAAATAAAGAGTTTGATATATTGTACTTGGTTCCCATTTCTGTATCCATGATTGTTGTGACGATTAACAGAAATCTCAGGAATAAACGGTACATAAGTACTTATCAAAATACCACCTCAGGGATGGATGCTTTGGCTCAAGACTGTAATCCCAGCACTTGAACAACTATGGTAACTTGGAAACACAATGAATTCCAGGCCAGCCTGGGCTAAACAGGTAGACCCTGCCTCAAAAATACAATACAAGACAAAATAAGCAAAAACAATAAACCAAAAGACTCTCTATGATAAAGAAAGAAAATTGACATTCATCAACTTCAAGTGGAGTATGTCATATAATATGAAGCAATATCATACTGCCATCACAAGTCTGAGTGTACCTACTGTCTACCTTGAATTCTCATCTAAAAAATGGGTAGAATAGCTTCTATAACGATGTATATTTATTGCATGAATTTAAAGAGAAATAAATCTGATTACACACCCTTTAGAACATCCTCAAGATATGGGCAAGTACACTAATATTATTTGTCATACATGGATAAATAAATCATTGTTGAGACAAGAACAGAGATAAGATGAGAAGTGGGCATGCACTGAGATTATCACTACCACAAAAGTTCCTGAGAATCTTAATTTAAAAGGAGAAAAGATTTGCATTATCTCATGGTTGTGCAGGTTTCATGGATGGTTACTTGGTTCTGTTGCTATGATTCTGTGGCGGGACAAGCCACCATGCAAGGAGAATGTGGTAAAGCAAAGCGGCCCATTCTCTGGTACATGGAAGAAAGAGGTGAGCTTTGTAACAGGGACCCTGTCCTAAGTATTCTCCATCAACATCCTGATGTTGTACCAACAGCTGAAGGACAACTCTTCAAAGTGTGGGCTGATCCTGTGGAGATGTCCCTGATCTCCACTCTGAAACAGAGCCTAAATGGAGGAAGTAGTGTTCAGAGGATTTAAGAGAAAGAGCAACCAAGGAAACCTCCTTATGTCATTATCTGGCTGCAAACACACCCACCAATGAACACATCTATTCTTTCTCTCTCTCTCTTTCTTTCTCTCTCTGTCTCTCTCTCTTACACACAAACACATACACACACACACACATACACACACACAGTGAGAGCAAGAGAGAGACCCCAGAAATCATATATGAGCAGAAAAAATGAAGAGAACTTCATGATAAATGAACAGTTGAATTTGACTAAGCACATTAGGTGTTTTAACTGAGCTGCACAATACATCTATGCATGCCCTAGGGAGTTAAAAATCTAGGGGTGTACATGAGCTTAATTAAGCTATGTTGAGGTGATTGGAGATAATGTCCACTTCAAGGCTCAAATCTGTCACCTAAAACTTCATCCTATTAAAGGCCTGCACATCCATGGTCATCCAGTCAACTCCAGACTAGATGCTCCTGGATGGGACCACTATCTAGAATGACCATAAGAAAACAAGGCTTACAAGGTGAAAGGTTATGTCAGTGTGAACCAAGTGCTGATCAACAGGAGAAGGACACTTTGGGGTACAAGAAGAAATGAGAAGACCACTTGCCCCTAAAATGCTGACCATCGGAAACACTTACTTGGCATTGACACTGGGCTCCAGCCTTTGTAAACTGCTTCCTACCTGTGATCCCACTAAAACCTGCAAATAAATAAATAAATAAATAAAGAGCCACAGTCCACAATTTATGCCATTCCCTAAGTAGATCCTTGCATAGCAGCATTCCTGATATAATGATAAGCAGATGTATGACATGTGATTGACCCCACCCTCAATGGACTGTAGCTTATAGCAGAGCAGGAAGATTTGTTTGCCAATTAACCAGTTTCTTGCAAGAGGATAACTCTCCAGAGAAACTTGTGAATGATCATAGAAATGAACATCTGGGTGGAATGTGGGTGGGAGTCTGAATGAGTGGGTTGATGGTTACATGGGTGTCTCTTTGTTTTTTCTTCACTGTGGGCAGTCTGCCCCTGCCCTCAACCTACTTGATGTTTGCTCACAAAGGGGGGTCATGGATCTTCTCACGGATCTCCTTAAAGAGCCTCTTTACCTCCTCAAAGGACTCTTGTAGTGCCATCTTCTCCTCCTTCAACGTCCTGTTCTCCGGTCCCAACACATTGACATTGTTTTTTAACTAAGTCAAATGTCATAGGACAGTGTTGTGCAGGTAACTGAACAAGCATCCATTCAAAAATGGTAAGCCCTACCTGGCCTCCATTTGCCATCCCTACCAGTTCTAGAAAGTCCCAGGCCCCCAAAGAGCCCAAGAATAGAGCTCACAGTAGTCAAGCCAGCATTAAGCCAGCATTACTCAGAAGGAGGACAAATCCATAGTACAACCAAATTCCAGAAAGGTTCAAACTACTCCTGAAAACTCTGACCCAAAAGCAAGTGTGCCCCTGAGAAGAGGATGTAGCTCCCACTTACACTGTTCTTGGTATTGGAAAGCATCAGCAGGTAGAGGAAAAACAGTTTCTGAAGGAGGGCAGAAATCACAACTGGAATAAATACTGTGTTCAGTTCACATGGAAACCAGTTCTGTGAATCCCCTACCACAGTGAGTCTCAGCAGCCTGGGCCTCTAGACTCCCCTTCATGGTACAAACCATTTTCCTATCTAAGCACTCCTGAGACTGACAAGACTGTGATGGTAAGACCTTGGTGTTTTCTCACAATTAGCAAAACTGACTTTAAAAGGTACAAGTCTCATAGCAACAGGCAGGCTGCGTTGTTATGAGGAAGTCAGGCAAGAACCAAAGCCCTCACTATGGGTTAAATACACGATTGGCAGAATCAGTCCACCTCACCCCCCAAGCTAAATCTGGCACTAACATATAGGATTCTTTCTCCTCAATCAGCCCCTTGCACTTGTCCAAGGTGTCATGGATCTCTATGGGTAATTTCTGAAGATTTGACATCACCTGGTTATGCTCCATTTTGAGCATCTTAAGTTCAACATTCAGCCTGTGGTAGGGCATGATCCCAGGAGAAAAGAACACCTTGAATGTTGCTGGATTTTCTTGTTCAGACAGGTTCTGGTGCTACTTTAGCACCCTCAAAACACAGAAACACTTATTTATTTTAATTATTAAAATGCTGGCTAATGGCTAACACTTCTTACTGGCTAACTCTCTCTTAATTATTAAACCATTTCTATTAATCTAATTATTTCCATGTGGTCATGTATGACTTGAGTAAAGTCAGGTCCTGGTACTCCTTCTTCTGCTACATGGCTTCTCTTCCAGGTCTCTCTCTGCCTATTTTTTCCCATAATTCTCCTTGTCTCTTAGCTTGGCCTACTTTTTCCTCTCTGTATGACAAAACATACATCAAACAATACAAGAAATGTGTGTGTATGTATATATATATATATATATATATATATATATATATATATATATATTGGATATGCCACTGATGGAGATGTCATTCTGTATATTGTTTCTTGTATTGGTTAATGTATAAAGCACCTTAGCCATTAGGAAAGCACGATAGGTAGCACTAGGAGACAAGGAGGATTCTGGAAGTAGTAGAGAGGAGTCAGTATGGAGAGACTGGAGAATGTAGAAGGGTGGCTCCTCTCTCTGGTAAGATGAGACCACATGGAAATACTTAGATTAATAGGGGTTAATATTTAAACAGAACTAGCTGATAAGAAACTATAACTGGCAAACAGAATTATATCTAATACAGCATCTCTGTGTGTTATTTGGGGCTGTAGTGGCTGTGGGACCAGACTGGCCAGGAAAAAACTACTCATAACATAATGGCACCTTCAACATGACTTCCACTTAAAAGTTTACAAAAGCTTAAAAGGGGCTTTTGAAAACAAAATAAAAAAATACAAGCAAGGCTTCTTGGTAGCAGCATTTTCTCAGTTGCACTCTCTTTTGCTAGAGACAAGCAAAGACTTTGGGGCTTTATTGAGGGGTTTCTTGACTCAGCATAAGCAGCAAAAACCGAATGGCTTTTAAAGAGTGCTGCTAAAAACTTAATGGTGTATAAGAGAGTTGGCAATGACAGTGACCATATCTCTAAGCTGGCAACATACTGCTGGATGGCAGCTTAGACCAAGGCAGTGAAGCACAGCTCTCTGTTCTGGCGGTAAAAAGTACTAGCCACCATCTTGGATAGACCATACTAACACAGTCATTGGTTTCATTTAAGCAATCTTGGTGTTTACCAGATAAAAGGCTCCTGGCCAGAAAAAGATGAAGATTTACAGTAAATGTAGATTCAGATTAAGAAAAACTTCTAAAGGTTCACAATGTGTTTTAAAATATATGGCAGGATAGGGAAAAAATAAAATGGTTTTAAAAAGACAGAGAGTAACTGGGTATGGTGGCATATGCCTTTAATTCCAGCACTCGGCAGGGAAAGCAGATCTCTGTGATTTCAAAGTAAACATGGTATACAGAGTTAATTCCAGGACAAATAAAACTAACACAGAGAAACCCTATCTCAAAGAATAGAAAATAAAAATAAAAGAAATAGAGTAATAAAAAATGCCACGTAAAGATGGGAAGCACAAAGAGTGTGGATACTATGTGCTGTTCTGTTGTCTTTGACTGCTGAGTGAATAGCAACAACTGTTAAGAGAAATACTTCTGAATCAATTCAATTTATATATTTTAAAAATGCTTTGACTTCAAAACTTAAGTCTAAGAACAGGTTACTGGGGAAAAGGATTTCTATTTTTGTTTCCACCGAAAATGAACAGTTATGAATTCCTTCCAGACTAATGTGGTTTGATCTACGCCAAACCCCCTGAAACAGTGTCCCAGGTGATCCACATTCTAAACCGCTGAGACACAGTAGCCATGCAGACTACCGCCAGGATTTCTACATCTTAGGATCCCAAAGACAGCAACCCCTACCAGCAGGAAGCAGTTTGGAAAGAATGATGCCTAAATTTCCAAATATTGTTTATAAATATTTGTTTTTCATTTATATGGGGTTAGTTATAATTGGTTAATAATCACAACTCAATCTCTTTTTATAGGTAAAAGGGGATTATGTTATAAGAAATGTATACATTGTTTTGAAATGGATTTTCATTTATTGATACAAATTTTAGGTCAATTTTCTGATATGTGTATCTCCTCTTGTTTAGGTCATTTAGGAATGTAATGTATAATTTAGGCACAGATTATAGAGAGTAACCTATAATAGTCAAAATGTAGAGTTAAGTTAGTTAGGTTTTCTAGATATATAAAGATGTATTTGAGATTTATAGGCATTCTTCAAACCTTTCAAAGACCTACCAAATATGGCATTTAAAATGGTTTAGGAATTTTCTTGATAGTGAGGCACAACTGCTCCTGGCAACACCACCTGCATCAGAAAGAATATGAACCTTGAAGAAACATTATGGAGTTTGCCTCCAATATGACAAGACTAGCCATTTGAGAAACGTACTTCTCTTGTCTGGATTGTTTGACTTCATGTTAGATAAATGGACATGCAGGACATACAGGAACATCACTGCTGATACAAGATGGACATTGCTGCAAGGTTCCTGTTTCATGGAAGAGTCTGCCAGACATTCTGCAAGACACAGAAAAAAGTGGCTGATAAATTGCCAATACAGGTAGATAGTATAAAGTTTCCTCCTTTGCTGAGGCATCTACCAGACAATAACAGCCTATAGGCCCTAAAATGGAACATTACAGAAGAACTTCGGGTGACTGACCAGGCAGTGAGTTGTCATTTCTAGAGTTTGTATATTATCCTTCTGTGGTCTTTGAAGGAGTTTAAGACAGATAGTTATGGTTATACTTTTCCTTAGTTAAGACTAAAGTTAAGTTACATAGAAGACTTTAGACTCACTAAGATAGGATAGAAGATAAAATATTTAAATCTTGCTAATGTTGATGGCAATAAACATTGTTAACTGTGATTCTTATTTGATAACCCGTTGGGTAGATATATTTTGCTATGCTAAGGTTTAAACCCTGTTTTTTATTTTAGATGGAAAAAAAGATAATGGGAGATATCATTGTGTATATATGTTCATCTGATTGGTTAACATGAAAGCAAGATAGTTGGAACAAGGAGACAAGGAGGATTCTGGAAGTAGCAGAGAGGAGTCAGCATGGTGAGACTGAAAAAGCAGAAGGTTTGCCCCTCTCTCCAGTGAGATGAGACCACATGGAAATACTTAGATTAATAAAAATGGGTTAATATTTAAGACAGAGCTAGCTGATAAGAAACTAGTAACTGGCCAACAGAATTATATCTAATACAGTGTCTCTGTGTGTTATTTGGTGCTGGTGTGGCCATGGGAACAGACTGGCCAGGAAAAACCTACTCTTAACATAATCCCACATCACATGATCAGAGGTCTCAAACAACATAAGAAATCATGCTGTGTCCTGGACTATGGTTCAGTGGATAACATAGCTTCCTGGCACTTATTAAGCTTGCTAATCTGTGCCCAGGCCAAAAGAGGCAAGGGGTCCAAAGGTAGTCATTCATGGCTGCATGGAAATCCTCAGAAGGCTTGGGGCCTTATTAGTTTAATTCTCTAAGAAGTTCACAGGAGTCTCTGGCACATATCTAGGCCCACCAGAAACCTATGATGTGTGGTGATATATTGGTTTTGATTTGTTAAAGCTTGCCTGAAGATTCAGAAAACAAAGTCAGATACAATCCATAGAAGCCAGACACACACCTTTAAACCCCAGTAGTCAGAAGCTAGGATGTGATGATACACTCTTTAATCTTAGGACTCAGGGTTTGGATGCAGACAGATCTCTGTGAGTTCAGTGCCACCCAGTTCTACAAAACTGATCCAGTCCAAAAGAGAAACAGCTCACACAGAGAACATCTCAGCACCTAGAGTCACATACTTTTAATCCTAGCATTAGGGAGCTATATAATATAGGAGCAAGGTCTCAGTATCAGGCATTCATTGTCTAGCCACATTGAGAATAGGAATACCCCAGCCCCCGTTAGAGTTCTGTAGTAGCTTAGATGATTTGCTTCCATGACCTTCAGTTTGAACCTCAACATCTATCTCTGTGTCTTTTAGTATCCATGCTAAAATGATGACATTTTTCCTGTTTTCATAACAGGGATTCTCATTCCTGGATGCCTATTGCCACACAGAGGAACAAAACACAATCAGTATTACCAGGAAAGAAGCCCTCATACACTTCACAGGGGATTCTAACTGTCCACCAGAGTGAGTGCAGTGGCCAAGCTATTCTGCTCAAAGTGGGGCTACCTGGCCTCATTACTGGCATTGCCTGGAAAATGTGAGAATGGCAAATCAAGCCCTGCCTTAGACCCTGGAGTCCCAGGCACACACCTGCCATTGTCTGGTAAGACACACACCACATCCAATGTGGATGTCCATGAAATACAGGTAGGTGGCACTGTCTCGCGAATTGGTAAGAAACCAAAGAAGGGCAGTGCTGAGCTTCAGGCCATCCAGCCACAAACTGATATGGATGAATGTACCAGATCCTTCCAGCTGCTGCCAGGAGCTTTTAGCACGGCAATCTCATGGAGGCAAGTACAAAGACTTGCCACAAACTCACAGCATCTAGCCCTCTCCCACAGGTCATCACCTGTGAAGACTTTTTAAATGCATGTTGAGAGCTCAAACTACTGTTCTTATCCCCAGAGTGTGATGCCGGCCAGAGGTTCTGCTGTTCATTTAGTGGAAGCAGAACTGCCTTGGTCCCCATCTCATTGCTACCCAGGCTCCAAGTTGAGCCTTTCCATTTAACTTAGGAAAATGAGTTTAGGTACAAAGCCTCCATGGATGTCAGTCCTCTGTTCCTCAGGAAAGTTTGGATTGTGAGAAGTAGTGGTCATGATGACTACCTGTTTTTCAAATCCTTGTTGGTATAATTGGCCAGGATTCCACACAGCTCATTTGTCTCACATGTCATGTGATGTAACTGATGGTGAGCTTTTCCACCTCTTTAATCTGTTACTCCTGCTCAATGAAGATAGATAGAACCAATAGTGCCTTCCCAGTAGTCTCCGTTGGTATATAAAGACAAGACAATCTCTACACTTGAAGGACATAGGATCAGAGAAGTCCCTGCTGAGTCCAAAGAAGCCCATGGAAGAAAAAATGCTAGGGACCAGAGTGAAGGCCCCAAAGAGCAGGGCAGCTATCCTCAAAATGGGGCCCCTGAGCTCTGTATCGGTCCTCATGCACTGTGGATAATCATGTGCATCACCCCCAAATGCAGGACCTATGGCCCTGGGAGTCATAAGCTAGCACAACCATGTGGATTTGGAGGACAGTGTCAGCTGATATCTGATGGGATGCAGGTTAAGTCCTGTTGTCCCTAGACCTTAGCATCACCAAGTCCTGATCACATGTGTCCAAGGCCAAGACATCTGAATGTCTGAGATTTTGGTGCATGGCCACAGGAATCTCTCCTTATTCTAATTAGCATTAAATTCTCATAGAAACTAGGATTAGTGAAGCAACACCCCAACCTCAGAGGGAGGCCTCATTAGTCACTCCTTTGCTCCTGCTGCCCTTCCTTCCCACTCAGAATGAGATTTTACTTTGTTCTTCCCCATTGTGGTCTCTCCATGCTGTCCATTTTCTCTCTCAAGTAGAATCCTCCAGTGTGAACAACATGTCTATAGTTGAACCTTATAGGCACTGAAGAAATATCCTAATATCACTTGATGCTGCTACAACATCACAGGTGATAGAAATAACTCTCCAGGTTAAAAAGAATATCCAGAGAAGGGACTGCTGATGTGATGGGACACATCTTTTCCTTACTACTTGAATTCTCTGAACTTATCAGAAGCAGATTTTTTCTTTTCCAGGCATCCTTATGGCACACAGGGGAATTCCATATTATACCTCCTCCTTCCAAAGCTAGAGATTTCTCTGATTCATTAAAATCATTTTACTTCTTCACCCTTGGCGAATTGAATATTTACTTTATAAGCACTGCCCAAGAATGGCCCTTCCCACTCTTTAATACCTATACCCAATAATATGAGAAATAAAGCATGACAAGAAATTAGGTCAGGACAATACAGAAGGGTGTTGAGTCCCCTGGGTAAATACCCACCTTAAGAAGGCTAAGGTTAGGGAAATTGGTGATGAGGAATTTGTTAAGTGAGCTGAGCATGTTGTGAGATATAAACTGCTCTACAATGTTCTCTATTTCACTGGTTTAGTAGTGAGGGGCTCTATAGAGGAACAGCTTCTATAAAATTAATCTCTATATACTGAATAGGAATTTGTTAGATTGGCTTACATGGTGTGCTCTAGCCAATCCAACAATGTGTTGATTCCGAATTGGAAGTCAACCATGGAGAAATTGCTCAGTCCCCAATGCTGAACGTCTCAGCGTCTGGTTTATATGTTGTAATTGACTTATGATTTTGTCTATCTCCCTTCTCCTAACAAAGGGGTGTTACATCACTGGATTAAGAGAGAAGTTAAAGGGGACCCTTCTTTTACAATTTTATGGAATGCTGTGAGGTATGTTAATTGTTCTTTAAACTTCTGGTCAAATTCTACAATGCATCTCTCAGGTCCTGGGTTTCTTTTAGTAGTGGTCCTGCTGTTCTCAAGCAAGGGAGGGACTCTTA